>AWOL01S0019180.1:49503-136238 GCA_000715115.1 Nicotiana otophora | reverse complement strand
CTCCCTTAACTGTTAAATTTTCGAGAATTTCTTTAACTGTGTTACCGTAAACTTTACTTATATCTTTTACTGTTTAATTTATAATATTTACTCCGGTAGGGCCTTGACCTGACCTCGTCACTACTCGACCGAGGTTAGGCTTGGCACTTACTGGGTACCATTGTGGTGTACTCATGCCCTTTTCTGCACATATTTTCGTGTGCAGATCCAGGTACGAGCTATCAGCCCCGGGGTTAGTGTGTGCTGCTGATTCTAGGAGACTTCAAGGTACTTCTGCTTGCATCCGCAGATCTTCAGAGTCACCTTCTACTCCCTCGCCTAGAGACTTTCATTATTATCTTCAGACTTTTGTATAGAGCTACATAGATTATAGCAGCTTGTGACTTAGTGATATTATGGGTCTTGGAAAATTATTTTGTATATGCCGAGTGGCACTACTTTTGGTTATTCACAATATGCTGTTTATCTTTAAAATGTTGTGCTTTCTTTACATTTTTCATAATATTAGGCTTACCTAGTCGTAAAGACTAGGTGCCGTCACGACACCTTACGGAGGGTTAATTTGGTCGTGACAAGTTGGTATCAGAGAACTAGGTTCATAGGAGTCGCGAGTCACATGCCAGTTTATTAGAGTCTCGTGGATCGGCGCAGAGACGTCCGTACTTATCTTCGAGAGGCTATGTAACTGTTAAGAACAATCATATTTCTTTGATTTCCTTGTCGTGCGAGTTATTAACATCAAAAATTCTATTCTATTCTTTCTCACAGATGGTGAGGACCCGTACTGGGAGGACCGAGGATCAGGCACCCGATCCCCCTGCTAGGGCCGCCAGAGGCCGGGTCGGGGTAGAGTACGACCATGCGGTGCAACCCGAGCACCTGCGAGAGCTGCGTCAGAGGAGCCTCCAGCAGCTCCAGCTCGAGGGCCAGCACCGAAGATCCCTATTGCTACTCCAGCCCTCCAGGAGACTTTAGCTCAGTTCATGAGCATGTTCAACACTCTGGCTCAGGCTGGACTATTTCCGATAGCTCCCGCTACATCTCAGGTCAGGGGAGGGGCACAGACTCCCGCAGCCCGCACTCCTGAGCAGAGGATCCAGGTTGATCAGGCCCCAGAGTATATTCCTATGCCCCCAGTGGCTCCGGTTCAGCATGAGACCAGGGTAGCTGCTTCTGAGGCAGAGTAGATCAGACTTGAGAGGTACAAGAAGTACCACCCACCTACTTTCAGCGGACTAGCTTCGGATGATGCTCTGGGTTTTATTAAGGAGTGTCATCATATTTTCTGCACTATGGGCATTGTGGAGACGAGTGGGGTTTCTTTCACCGCTTTCTAGCTGAGGGGAGCGGCATATTAGTGGTGGCGTGCCTATGAGCTCAGTAGTCCGGACGAGGCAGCCTCACTCACTTGGACTCAGTTTTCAGAGATATTCTTGCGTGAGTATGTTCCTCAGAGCCTCAGGGATGCTTGGCGTGCATAGTTTGAGCAGCTGTGTCATGGTGCTATGACTGTGTCGGAGTATGCAGTCCTTTTTAGTGAGTTAGCTTGCCATGCACCGGCTCTGGTTTCTACAGTCAGAGAGAGGGTTCGTCGCTTCATTGAGGGACTCCACCCTAGTATTCGGACCAGTATGGCCAGGGAGTTGGAGATGGACATCACTTATCAGCAGGCAGTGAGTATTGCCAGGAGAGTGTAGGGCATGTTTGCCCGGGACAGAGAGGAGAGAGAGGCCAAGAGGTCTCGAGAGACTGGTCATTATTCAGGAGCTCATGCACCAGCAGCACGCTATGGTAGGGGTTTTGTGAGCCGCCTTGTTCATTTAGCTCTTCCAGCAGCCAGTGGTGTTCCATCTCCTCCTAGACCTCAGAAGTCCTATTATGCACCGCCAGTATCCAGTATGCCTCCTACTCGAGGTGCTATTACCGGCCAGTCCAGCAGGATAGGTCCGAGTCAGTATCAGCCGTCGCATCCTCCGAGGGGTTGTTTTGAGTGTGGTGACACTCGTCACATGGTTAGAGATTTCCCCAGAGCCAGGAGGGGTGCACCTCTACAGACATATCAGCCTCCACATGCTCCACCTGGTTTTCCGGCTATTCTTCTAGCCCTAACTGCCGCTCCACCTTCTCAGGTAACTCGAGGCGGAGGTCGGGGAGGTAGAGGTTGCCCTAGAGGGGGAGGCCAGGACATGTACTATGACCTTCCAGCCCGTTCAAAGGCCGTCGCTTTAGATTCAGCCATCACAGGTATCGTCCCTATCTGTCATAGGGATGCATCAATATTATTTGACCCAGGCTCTATGTATTCATATGTGTCTTCTTATTTTGCTCCACATTTGGGCTATATCTCGGGATTCTTTGAGTTTTCTTATTTATGTATATACTCCTATGGGAGATTCTCTCATTATGGACCGCGTATATCGGTCGTGTTTGATTACTCTTAGTGGTTTTGAGATCAGAGCCAATTTGTTATTACTCAGTATGGTAGATTTTGATGTTATCTTGGGCATAAACTGGTTGTCATCCCATTATTCTATTCTTTATTGTCATGCTAAGACCGTGACGCTGGCTATGCCGGGCTTGCCGAGATTAAAGTGGAGAGGTACCTTAGAGTATACTCCCCGCAGGGTCATTTCATTTCTTAAGGCTTAGCGAATGGTTGAGAAGGGGTGTGATGCGTATTTGGCCTATGTGAGAGATGTCAGCATTGATACACCTACAGTTGAGTCAGTCCCAGTAGTGAGGGACTTCCTTGATGTGTTTCCAGCTGATCTTCCGGGTATGCCGCCCGATAAAGATATTGATTTCGACATTGATTTGTTGCCGGGCACTCAGCCCATCTTTATTCCTCCATATCGTATGGCTCCTCCTGAGTTAAAGGAGTTGAATGAGCAGTTATAGGAATTTCTTGATAAGGGCTTCATTCAGCCCAGTGTGTCACCTTGAGGTGCTCCTGTCTTATTTGTGAAGAAGAAGGATGGTTCTATGCAGATGTGTATTGATTACCGCTAGTTGAACAAAGTCACAGTGAAGAACAAGTATCCATTGCCTCGTATTGATGACTTATTTGATCAGTTATAGGGGGCCAGAGTGTTTTCCAAGATTGACTTACGTTCCATCTATCATCAGTTGAAGATTCGGTAGCCATATGTCCCGAAGACTACTTTCAGGACTCGGTATGGTCATTATGAGTTTCTTGTTATGTCTTTTGGGCTGACCAATGCCCCAACAACTTTTATGCACTTGATGCACAGTGTGTTCCGGCCTTATCTTGACTCATTCGTCATTGTGTTTATTGACAACATTCTGGTATACTCCCGGAGTCCTGAGGATCATGAGCAGCACCTGAGGACTGCACTTCAGACCCTGAGAGAAAAGAAGTTATATGCAAAATTTTAAAAATGTGAGTTTTGGCTAGACTCAGTGGCATTATTGTGTCATATAGTATCGAGTGAGGGGATCCAGGTGGATCTGAAGAAGATTGAAGCGGTGCAGAGTTGTTCCAGGCCATCCTCAGCTACAGAGATCCGGAGTTTTCTTGGTTTGGCGGGGTATTACCATCGCTTTGTAGAGGGATTCTTATCTATTGCAGCACCTATGACCAGGATGACCTAGAAGGGTGCTCCGTTCAGGTGGATAGAGAAATGTGAGGAGAGCTTTCAGAAGCTCAAGACAGCTTTGACTACAGTCCCAGTATTGGTATTACCTGTAGTTTCAGGGTCATATACTGTATATTGTGATGTATCGCGGATTGGTCTCGGTGCGGTCTTGATGTAGGATGGTAGGGTGATTGCCTACGCATCCAGACAGCTAAAGGTGCACGAAAAGAACTATCCTGTCCACGATCTTGAGTTAGTAGCTATTGTTCATGCCTTGAATATATGGAGGCATTATGTGTACGGTGTTCCTTGTGAGATTTACACCGATCATCAGAGTTTGCAGCATCTGTTTAAGCAGAAAGATCTTAACTTACGTCAGCGGAGGTGGTTGGAGCTACTTAAGGATTATGATATCATTATTTTGTACCACCCTAGGAAGGCCAATGTGGTGGCCGATGCTTTGAGTCGTCGGGCAGAGAGTTTGGGGAGTTTAGCATATCTACCAGCAGCAGAGAGGCCATTAGTGTTGGATGTTCAGGCCTTAGCCAGCCAGTTTGTGAGATTGGATATTTTTGAGCCGAGTTGAGTATTGGCTTGTGTGGTCTCTCAGTCTTCTCTTTATGATCGTATCAGGGAGCGTCAGTATGATGACCACCATTTGCTTGTCCTTAAGAACACAGTCTAACACGATGATGCTAAGGAGGTCACTATTGGAGATAATGGTGAATTGAGGATGCAGGGAAGGCTATGTGTTCCCAATGTAGATGGTTTGCATGAGTTGATTCTCCAGGAGGCTCACAGTTCGCGGTACTCCATTCATCCGGGTGCTGCAAAGATGTATCAGGACTTTAGACATCACTATTGGTGGAGGCGAATGAAGAACGACATAATGGAGTATGTAGCTCAGTGTCTAACCACTTATTCTTCTGAGAGGTTGGTTGAGATTTATATCAGAGGGATTGTCCACCTTCATGGTATTCCAGTATCCATCATTTCAGACAGAGGTACACAGTTCACATCATGGTTCTGGATGGCAGTACAACATGAGTTGGGTACTCGGGTAGAGTTGAGTACAACATTTCACCCTTAGACGGACGGGCAGTCCGAATGCACTATTCAAATACTTGAGGATATGCTTCGTGCATGTGTGTTAGATTTTGGGGGTGCTTGGGATCAGTTCTTATCACTTGCGGAGTTTGCTTATAACAACAGTTGCCAGTCAAGCATTCAGATGGCACCGTATGAGGCTATGTATGGTAGGCGGTGTCGGTCCCCAGTGGGTTGATTCGAGCCTGGCGAGGCCAGATTATTGGGTACGAACTTGGTTCAGGATGCCTTGGAAAAGGTGAAGGTGATTCAGGATAGACTTCACACAGCCCAGTCCAGATAGACGGGTTATACGGACTGGAAGGTTCGTGATGTGGCATTCATGGTTGGAGAGCGAGTCTTGCTCTGGGTTTCTCCTATGAAGGGCGTTATGAGGTTTAAAAAGAAGGGAAAGGTGAGCCCAAGGTTCATTGGTCTATTTGAGGTATCGCGTCGAGTTGGGGAGGTTGCTTATGAGCTTGCCTTACTTCCAAGTCTAGCAGGGGTTCATCCAGTATTCCACGTTTCTATGCTCCGGAAGTATCACAGTGATCTGACTCATGTATTGGATTTCAGCTCAGTCCAGTTGGACAAGGATCTATCTTATGTTGAGGAGCCAGTAGCCATTTTGGACAGGCAGGTCAAAAAGCTCAGGCAGAAGAATATTGCTTCAGTAAAGGTCCAGTGGAGGGGTCAGCCGGTCGAAGAGGCGACTTGGGAGACCGAGCAGGATATGCGCAGCCAGTACCCTCATCTTTTCACAGTTTCAGGTATGTCTTTATACTTGTTCGAGGATGAATGATTTTTTTAAGATGGGAAAGATGTAACGACCCGACCAGTCATTTTGAGAATTAGAGCCTCGATCCCCTAATATCTGCTTTCCCCACATTTGTTTCCGCTATTGGGACTTGCCAGAGTGATTGATATGGAATTCTGAGAGTTTTGGGACACTTAGTTCCTAGTTGTGAGTTTAAGCCTTAGAGTTTGGACCATAGTCGGAACTGTGTGAATACGGATCAGAAATGGAATTCCGTCGACTCCGTTAGCTCCGTTGAGTGATTTTGGGGTTAGGAGCGTGTCCAAAATGTGTTTTGGAGGTCTGTAGTAGATTTAGACTTGAATTGGCGAAAGTTAGTTTTTTGGCGATTTAGGCCGATAGTGAAAATTTTGATATCGAGATCGGAATGGAATTCCGAAAGTGGTTGTAGGTCCGTAGTGTCATTTGTGACTTGTGTGTAAATTTTGAGGTCATTCGGACTAGATTTGATGTGGTTCGGCGTCATTTGTAGAATTTGGAAAATGCTAAATTCTTAGGCTTGAATCCATGATTAATTCATAATTTTGGTATTGTTCGATGTAGTTTGAAGGCTCGACTAAGTTCGTATGGTGTTATAGGATTGGTTGCGGTACCAGAGGCTCGGGTGTGTTTCAGATGCTTAACAGAATGAAATTGGACTTCGGACAATCTGGTGCCTTTGCTGGTTCTGGAGTTTCGCACCTACAGAAGGGAGGCTGCAGGTGCGAGAGTCGCAGGTGCAAAGGGAGTGCGCAGATGCAGCACTGGTGGGGCTAGTGATGGAGCGCAGGTGCGCAAGTTTGACCGCACTTGCGAGCCCGCAGGTGCGAAGCGTGGGCGCAGGTGCGGAAGCTGGCTGCTTTAATGAAATGCACAGATGCGCCGTTTGGACCGCAAGTGTGGTATCTGCAGGTGCGAGAAACTGCTGCAGGTGCGAGGATCGCTGGGCAGAAAAGGGGGTTTCGAGGGTTTGAAATTTCATAATACAAAATTCGATTTAGAGCTCGGTGGGAGACGATTTCTCGAGGGATTTTGAAGGAGAACTATTGGGCAACTAATTCTAACTCTATTTGGATCATAATACATTAATCTATTGTTGTTTTCCTCGTCTAATTAAGGAATTTAAGGGTAGAAGTTTGAAAATGGGGGAAAAGGTTCCCCAATTGAAAATCTGATATTTGAATGGGAATTTGATGTCGGATTTAGATGATGTTTGTTCGAGTGAACTCGTAAGTGAATGGGTGTTCATAATTTATAATATTTACCCGATTTCAAGATGTGGGCCCGAGGAGACGTTTTGGGCATTTTTTCTAATTTCATGTTTTAGCTTTAAATTAATTTGTTAAATTAGTTACTTGTAGTTATATTTACATTATGCAATTAATTTGAACAGATTTGGGCCATTCGGAGTTGGATACTCGTGGCAAGAGCGTGGTATCGAGTTGATTTGAGCGGTTCGAGGTAAGTGGCTTGCCTAACCTTGTGTTGGGGAGCTTCCCCTTAGGATGTTTGATATTAATTGATGTGTGGGCGCCGTGTACGTGAGGTGACGAGTAAGTACACTGGCATTTATTGCAAAAAATAAAATCCTGTTTTCCTTTTTAAGTCATAAAAAAATTATTTTCCCTTATTAAATTGCACTAATACGTTTAAATTGTTCAATTTAGATTAGGGAAGCATGCTTACGTGTTTTAACTTTTTATTTGCCATTCTGTGCGCCATGCTTAGTTAGACCCCTATTTTCCTTATCTGTGTTAGTCTAAATTGTATAACTCGATGCCATACCTGTCATATTATCTTGCGTTTCATATTTACTTTTGGACTACGGACGTATTCCGAGAGATCCCCCTGCCTTGCATATTTATTTTGGGACTACGGACGTATTCCGAGAGATCCCCCAGTACTGCATATTTACTTTTGGGACTACGAACGTATTCCGAGAGATCCCCCTGTACTGCATAATTATTCAAAACTTTGGGACGGTATCCCGAGAGATTCCCCTTTGTGTTTACCTTGTTCTGAGCCGAGGGCTCCCTTAACTGTTAAATTTTCGAGAATTTCTTTAACTATGTTACTGTAAAAGTTTCTTATATCTTTTACTGTTTAATTTATTATATTTACTCCGGTAGGGCCTTGATCTGACCTCGTCACTACTCGACCGAGGATCGGTTTGGCACTTACTAGGTACTATTGTGGTGTACCCACGCCCTTTCCTGCACATTTTTTATGTGCAGATCCAGGTACGAGCTATCAGCCCCGGGGTTAGTGCATGTTGCTGATTCTAGGAGATTTCAAGGTACTTCTGCTTGCGTCTGCAGATCCTCGGAGTCCCCTTCTACTCCCTCACCTAGAGACTTTCTTTATTATCTTCAGACTTTTGTATAGAGCTACATAGATTATAGCAGCTTGTGACTTAGTGATATTCCGGGTCTTGGAAAATTATTTTGTATATGCCGAGTGGTACTACTTTTGGTTATTCACAATATGCTGTTTATCTTTAAAATGTTGTGTTTTCTTTACATTTTTCGTAATATTAGGCTTACCTAGTCGTAAAAATTAGGTACCGTCATGACACCTTACGGAGGGTTAATTTGGGTCGTGACAACAACTGTCACGACCCAAAATGCAACTAGTCGTGATGGCACCTAACCCAACCCGCTAAGTAAGCTAATTAACAATAAATCAATTTCCAATAAAATTTGATGAGATAATAATGATGATGAAATAATTGAGCTTTTATACAAAATTTCAAATACTGGTAGTACAAATCATGAGCTTCTAAGATTTAGAATTTACAAAGCTGGTATGAAATAAAGTACATCATCTGTTTGAAATATACATGAACAGATTAAAATTCTACAGCCACCAAGATCAAGAGGCAGCTATAACCAGAACGCAGGTACATATACAAATCCATCTCCCGCCATACACAGCAACATCAGCATCCAACAACTGTCTGCAAGGTGCAAAAGTATAGTATGAGTACAATCGACCCCATGTACTCAATAAGTAACAAATCTAAACTTAGGTTGAAAGTAGTGACGAGCTGAAAATGTTTTGACAAATCTAAACTTAGGTAAAAGTGTGATTTTTCCCAAAACTTTCAACAGGTAAATGCTTCATTTTCAAATGGCATGAGGAAAATACATCTTTATGCCTACATGTCAATGTGTATGTGAAGTCATGAATGACGCAATACCGTACAACATGAGGAAAATGTATCTCTATGCATGTATGTCAAGTGTGCATGTCGAATGCAATGCAACTCAGTGATAAAACCATATGCATACTCTGAGAGTACTCAATCTCACTATCTCACACTTTCCACTTATCATGCTCAATCATTCAACATACTTAGTCACTCAACACTAAACAGGGCAGATCCAGCCCTTAAAACTCTCAGTCACTCAGCATTGTACAGGGCAAATCTAGCCCAAATGAATCAATAGCAATTGCGCTCAATGTGGGTGTCCCGACTCCGGAGAGGAATATCCAGCCCAAGCGCTATAATAAGCCAATCATGGCACGAATCAATAAAGCATGCTGCAGCGTGCAACCCGATCCCGTCATGAATAGTTAATACAGGGCAGATCCAGACCAAGAATAATAAATCATGATGCGGCGTGTAGCCAGATCTCATCAATACCACTCAGAATCCGACCTCCAGGCCCCAACTCAGTCATCAATCTAGCACGTATATATTTCATGGATAAAAACAAGATTAGGTAACTATATTGTACTACAGAATCAATCGAGTCATAATTCACACGGTGCACGCCCACACACCTGTCACCTAGCATGTGCGCCACCTCAACACTAAACATATATCACGTATATTCAGGGGTTCATACCCCCAACACCAAGTTTAGAAGTGTTACTTACCTCGAACAAACCAAATCCAATACCGAGCAAGCCAAACGATGCTCCAAAAATACCATCCCATGCGTACCGACCTCTGAACGACTCGATACTAGCCAAAAGCAACTCAATACATCAAATAATGCCTAGGGAAACCACTCCAAATGATAAAGGTATAATATTTAATCAAAAGCCCAAAGTTAACTAAAAAGTCAAACCCGGGCTCGCGCCTCGGAACCTGATGAAACTCAGAAAATCTGACAACCCATTCAATTACAAGTCCAACCATACTAGTTTCACTCAAATCCGACTCTAAATAGTCGTTCAAAACTCAAAAATTCACTCTATGAAACCTTAGACAAAATCCCCCAATTTCCCTCTTGCAATCCTCAATTGAATGCCAAAAACGAAGATAGATTCACGAAATATAATCAAAACCAAGTAGAGAACACTTATCCCAATCCATGTGGTGAAAATTTCTTCAAACATCGTTTTAATCCGAGCTCCATAGTTCCAATTATAATAAAATGACTCTAACCCTCGAAATGGAATTTAATAGAGTCTGCCCAGCGTCGGTCGCATTTGCAAACCAGTGGTCGCACCTGCGATCTTCGCTTCTGTGGAAAAGACTCGCACTTGCAAGACATCCTCAACCAGCAGTGGTTGCTTCTGCGACGTCTAGAATCCCTTCTGTGATGGCACTTCTGCTCGAAAGATGCCGCTCTTACGACCTCGCAGAGGTGTCTGCACTCCGCATCTGCACCCTTCTCACCCACTTACCCTTTACGGTTCTGTGAAGAAAAGCCCTCATCTGCGAAGTCTTTTCTGCGACCAATATTCCACAGAAACGGCCACACCAGAACCAACAACCTCGGTAAATTGCAACATGCGACAAAATAATCCGAACATCATCCGAAACTCATCGAGCCTCTCTGGACCCCGTCTAAATATACAACAAGTCCCATAACATAACACGGACCTACTCGAGGCCTCAAATCATACATAACAACATCAAAACGATGAATCGCACCTCAAATCAAACTTAATGAACTTTTGAACTTTCAACTTTCAAAACTCGCGCCGAAACATATCAAATCAACTCGAAATGGACTCAAAATTTTCACACAAGTCCCAAATAGAATAATTAAGCTATTCCAATTCCCGAAACCACCATCCGAATCCGATATCCGCAAAGTCAACTCTCGGTCAAACTTATGAACTTTCCATATCTTCAAATTTTCAACTTTCGCCAATTAGTGCCGAAACCTTCTAGAAATATCCAAATGTAAATCCGGGCACATGCTCAAGTACAAACTCACCATCCAGGCCTAACAGAACCATCGAAACTTCAATCCGAGGTCAAATACTAAAAAGTCAAACCTGATCAATTCTTCCAACTTTAAGACTTAATCATGAAATTCATTCTTCCAAATCAATTTCAAATAACCTGAAAACGAAAACCGACGATTCACACAAGTTATAATACATCATACAATGGTGCTCAAGAATTCAAATAGCGGAACGGAATGCAAATGCTCAAAATGACCGGTCAGGTCGTTACATTCTCCCCCACTTAAGCATACGTTCGTCCTCGAACGTGCCCAGAGTCATTCCAAAGCCACCAAACTGCCGTGTAACCTTGCCATGCACATACCCGGGGGTGATCCCATATCACCCTAGTCCATATAAGCCTGACGACACAATATAACTGAAGATCCTTAATGCAACCTTAGCCCATAAACCTTGGAACCCAATTTTGAACATCCTAAATTCCTTCAAAACCTGAATCTCGCACCTACACACTGTATAAGTCTGAACACGCTGTATCAAGTCATATCCATAACCCAAGATGTAATAATATGATATACCACATAAGTTAAATACTCATAGCAATAGTTTCCAACCGCGATAGCTGCTCAAAAGACACATGGTATCGGTAATAAACCTCATCTCAAACAAAACCTCGTTCCAAAACCTTCGTACACCGCCGATGATGAAAGAAACACATAGAAACTCATAACCACTCATCAGATCAATAAGTCATGGAGCTTTCTCGTCTAACCATAGCCATAGCCCAAATTCTATGTTGACTTTTGATATTACTCTTCCAAACACACCGTAATCAAATTCGGTAGAAACCACCTCAGGCCCAAAGACTTCATCTCATCAAATACAACCTACTCTACTGGCACGCCACACCAATACTACCTAGGATTACAAATTGTGCAATCCGTGCACCAACAGGCAAAAATTTCAAATGCACCCAAAAATGAAAAATGACTCAAATGAGAGAACCGTCCCGCAAGCTCAACAAGTACCACCACATACACATTAGAACCAAAACACATGAATCTATCACAAAGGATCATATCCCATCATAACCCAACTGCAATACATGACCCATCCAAACACCGATCCATATGAAATACCTCGAGTTCCAATGTTCAAAATCAACAACTATAAGCAATTCGACCCCAAGTACACAAGTGAATGAACATAACCATTGAGAAGCAAATAACACACTATACCACAGCCCAGAAAGACCATAACCAAGGCGCAGTCAACCATTCCACACCTCAATCACCATCTCGCTTGAATTCCGCTACAAGCCCCAAATAGAACCACACCAGGTGTGTATATAACCAACAAATCACAATTTATCATAGCATAGAAGAGTAACACATAGAACATATCAGAACACGCTCAAGATAAAATCTAACTGAATGATACACCTTACAACAATAACGATGCCAAATCAACAAATCTGTCCCGGTATAGAATACACATCCTCCTCGGGTCTACTAATGAGCCCCCAAATCAACTTTGGTCATCCCCAAATTGGTAAATGGCCCTCCAAAAGTCCACAATGATCTAACCATAACACGCATCACCATCTATCTAACCTTGGCCACAACTTCACAGTCCGCAACCCCGAAACAATCTGTTTCTGAGAACTCCCAGTCTCTAAATCCATAGAACACCTGAATTACCTTAGCCGACCCCAACTCCATCACTCGAATGACTAACACGTCTCTCATACATAATCATCCCACGAGAAATTCTTCCGTACCACATAGCAAAATCTGAAGATCAGCAATCGATCAACCAAACAAGTACCGCATAACCAATGAAGTATCCGTAAGTCAAAACACCATATGCCTTCTAAAATGCGCACCCTTCTCAGGAAATACCAAGTAGTAACAACATTCATCTAGTCATCTGAACCCTCCATGTTGTCTAAGAATTCATGAACTTCCCTTCAAAACTGAACTGTGACCTTGCACATGCAAATTTTAATCCCACACAATACACCGCATCTATCATGCCATCATATGAAAAGTATGAGAATTTGATCATCAAACCTGAGTCACAAGCAAACTACATACTCAATTAGCCAGGAACCTTTCACTTGATCCCATCTAGTAGAAAATCACATACTCAATATGATCCTCACGCCAGTAGGAAATATCTATCTCAAACCGTGGTAGAAAACATCGAGAACTTATTCAAAACCCATTTCCACCTGACCAAGCCATCAGAACCGAATCTCTCTAACTCAACCAAGCCACACAGGTCACCAAACCCAAGAGTATTGCCACAAAATACCTGTAGAGACTCACCACATCATAAGTACCCAAAGAACCGATCATATCCATTATCGTGCTGATCCAACCTACTACCAAGCTGCCCTATTTCTCCGAGTTCCTTCTGAATTACCCTCAAGGTGACACTTATCCTTGCCAAAACATCACGATCCTTTTCCGAAGCTCACCACAAGAGATCCTAGCATAAAACCACACCCCCATAAGGCCCATAAGCTGATGTATTCCCTCTTAAGCACCCCAAAAGTACCACAACAGAGACACCCTCTCTGAAGAGACCTTCTGTGAATCTAAAGCCGTTTCCTTCACCTTCCTAATACTGAAATATATAATCCATAATGTTATAGAAATATCGCGAGTATCGACAACATTCAATGTAAATCCCAGATTCTAGCCATATACAAATCCTTAAAATTCCCAATTGCTACATATAACTCCTAAATCCATTAGACCTTCTCGAGAGTCATCCATTCTGCTAAAATCTCAATTGCACCGCCCAAATGGGCCAAACGACATGTGCACCATTGGCTCAATAACACCCAAAGAAGTAACCTACACCTCTAAGCAACCGAGTGAATCCCTTTTCCTTAGTACACCATATCTACCACGAACAACAAACCCGAATCATTCTAAGATTACTATATACCCATCATGTGTAGCATAACCCATATCCAAAAATTCCTTTACTCGAGTCATCCTTAATCTCAACCTCTGCAAGTCATATTTGATTCACAAGCATGCCTTAAATCGAAACCACTACAACACATAACCATACGATCAAATCGTCGAAAATAGACTCCCTCACTTGGCTCAAAGCCATCAGACATAGCATTCGATAACTCCCAATGCCCATTCTCTATTAATGCCAAAATACTGTAGTGAGATTCAACCAAATCTTTCATAAGCTCTCATAACACAAACCATATAGTACCTCAAATCATCTGTTAAGCTCGCATACATCCTCGTAACGGTCAGGTCAACTTTCCCAGCCAATCCAAACTCAAATCGTAACACTTGTACCCACTGGTAGAAAAGAAAGCCTCCACACAACATCATTAGGATCACACATCCGTAGATTACCCCGCAGGTCATAACCCACTTCCTTAGCCTCAAACTGACATCTCTCTATACTCTTTCACAACCACAACTACTACGTAATCACTTAATCTCCCTGTGTCTGAACTCATCAATAAGACATGAGAATCTAATTCGTTTCACAGTTAAAAAACATGAAAGATCCTTCAATACAGTCATAACTTGAGACTATACATCACGTACAAAACAAAATCAAACACCCAATAGTCATTTTCACATCCCAAGAAAACTCTTCCCGTCACATTAGAACCATCTAAGCACATCCCGCAGTCATATCATACTCATCATATAGCCATCCAGCCACTCATCAAGGCACAAATTCCACTCATAAGGATACTATCAGACATATAAATCCAAAACCATGTGCTTGATGATAGGCTATAATATCATGTTTTAGTCGATTATTACACTCTAATTTATTGCAATTTAATTGAGTTGGAGCTTTAATCGCTAGTGTTTTGCACTAATTGTGTGTTTTATGCCTTGTAGGAGTGATTCCGATCTATGTAGATGTTATGGAATGAATTCAAGCTATTCGGGAGCTTTGAAGTCTGAGTAAAAGCCGAAGGATTAAGTCGGGATCGTGTTCGGGGATCAACGGATGATATGCATTTTAAGAATGAAACGAAGAATCGAGCAGGCATCTTGCGCATTATCTAGTAAAATGCACATAACTTTGCGCTCATAGCTCTGTTATGGCTCCACAATATATCATTGTAAAGCTGTTTAAAAGGGCTAAAACTTTTAAGTTTTACATTTTCCTAAATTCACAATAGAACGCCATCCACGTGCGAGGCCATGCACTGGTTGCGCACTGGAGGCAGAACATGGTGAAAAATACGCGACCAAGTGCGCGATCACTCTTCTAGGTGCGCGGCCGCGCACGTCATATCTGGGAAACGTGTCCTATTTCGTGTAGGAGAAGGTGTATTTATTTGGGCCCGACCCTACTTGGTATATATATATATATATATGGAAAAATAGTATATTGAGGACTTTTGACATAATTTATACCTAAGGAAGCTAAGGAGAAGAGGGAGAAGCAAGAGCACAAGGATTTCACCATTCATCCTCACTCAAGACAAGGGTTTGGATATTTTATGTTTTCCTTTGACTTAACCTTAATTGTGATGAATTTCTCCATATCCATGGAGTAATTCTTCCTTAGAGATTGATGGATTTGGTGTTTTGAGAATTGTTTGTGGATATTAACTCTAGTTTTTTCTATTGATTGCCAATCCCCGGCAACGACGCCAAAAGATGGGAAGTTTATCTTAAATGCCCTGTAGCCTCTCGAAGATAGGTATGAACGTCATTATACCGATCCGTAAGACTCTACTAGACACTTTCTCATGACTCGTAGAACCTATGAACCTAGACCTCTGATATCAACTTGTCATGATCCAAAATCTAACTAGTCGTGATGGCACCTAACCTAACTCACTAGGTAAGCCAATTAACAATAAATAAATTCCAATGAAATTTGATGAGACAATAATGATGAAATAGCTGAGCTTTTATACAAAATCCCAAGGACTGGTAGTACCAGTCATGAGCTTCTAAGATTTAAAATTTACAAAGCTGGTATGAAATAAAGCACATTATCTGTTTGAAATATACATGAACAAATTAAAATTCTAAAGCTACCAAGATCAAGAGGCAACTATAACCGAAATGCAGGTACATCTTCAAATCCAGCTCCCGCCGTACACAACAACATCAACATCTAATATCTGTACGCAAGGTGCAGAAGTGTAGTATGAGTAAAACCGACCCCATGTACTCAATAAGTAGCAAACCTAACCTTAGGTTGAAAGTAGTGACAAAGCAGAACAAAGGTCGAAGTCCAACTCCAATAGCTAACAATAGTTCATAACAACATAATAAAAGTGATAAAAGAAGTAACTCAGAGATATAATGCTCAGCTCGTTCATGGTTCCGGAGAATAGGCATGCTTTTCAAGTATATCAGTAAAAACCCCAAATATTTTATTGAAATCACCAAAATATGAGTAAATTTGTAAAAGTGTGATTTTCCCCAAAACTTTCAATAGGTAAATGTTTCATTTTCAAATGGCATGAGGAAAATACATCTCTATGCCTACATGTCAATGTGTATGTGAAGTCATGAATGACGTAATACCGTACAACATGAGGAAAATATATCTCTATGCATGTATGTCAAGTGTGCATGTCGAATGCAATGCAACTCAGTGATAAAACCATATGCATACTCTTAGAGTACTCAATCTCACTGTCTCACACTTGCCACTCATCACGCTCAATCACTCAACACACTTAGTCACTCAACACTGAACATGGCAGATCCAGTCCTCAAAACTCTCAGTCACTCAGCACTGTACAAGGTAGATCCAACCCAGGGAAGATCCAGCCCAAATGAATCAATAGCAACTGCGCTCACTGTGGGTGTGCACACTCCGGAGGGGCAGATCTAGCCCAAGCGCTATAATAATCCAATTATGGCATGAATCAATAAATCCTGTCGCGGCGTGCACCCTGATCCTGTCATGAATAAATAATACAACGCAGATCTAGCCCAAGTATAATAAAT
This sequence comes from Nicotiana otophora, assembly GCA_000715115.1. Taxonomy (NCBI): domain Eukaryota; kingdom Viridiplantae; phylum Streptophyta; class Magnoliopsida; order Solanales; family Solanaceae; genus Nicotiana; species Nicotiana otophora. The sequence continues at coordinate 119,634 of AWOL01S0019180.1, read as the reverse complement.
CCTGCTGCGGCGTGCAGCCTGATCCCATCAATATCACTCACAATCCGGCCCTCAGGCCCCAACTCAATCATCAATCTCTCCAGTATCTCGGGCTCACAATGTCATGAAAATCAGCCCAAAATGATGATATGATGTATCGATAAATAGCAACAGAGAATGAGATATGATATGCAAATGATCGAGTATGACTTAGTATGTAGCTGCAATTTAAGTAAATAACTCACATCATATATGACCTCAATGGGTCTTGACAGAATAAGCATATAGCTTAAACATGGTTTCTAACATGGATCACAGCTCAATTACTCTAGCACATAGATATTTCATGGATAAAAACAAGATTAGGTAACTACACAATACTACAGAATCAATCGAGTCATAATTCACACGATGCACGCCCACACGCCCGTTACCTAGAATGTGCGTCACCTCAACACCAAACACATATCACGTATATTCAGGGGTTCATACCCACAATACAAAGTTTAAAAGTGTTATTTTCCTCGAACAAACAAAATTCAATATCGATCAAGCCAAACGATGCTCAAAAAATGCCATCCTGTGTGTACCGACCTCTGAACGGCTCGAAACTAGCCAAAAGCAAGTCAATACATTAAATAATGCCTACGGAAACAATTTCAAATAATAAAGGTCGAATCCTTAATCAAAATCCCAAAGTCAACCAAAATGTCAAACCCGGGCCCACGCCTTGGAACTCGATGAAACTCACAAACAACCCATTCAATTACGAGTCCAACCATACTAGTTTCACTCAAATCTGACTCCAAATCGTCATTTAAAACTCAAAACTTCACTCTATGAAACTTCAGACAAAACCCCCCAATTTCCCTCTTGAAATCCTCAATCAAATGCCAAAACCAAAGATAGATTCACGAAATATAATCAAAACCAAGTAGAGAACACTTACCCCAATCCATGTAGTGAAAATTGCTTTAAACATCATCTCAATCCGAGCTCCATAGCTCCAATTATGATAAAATGACTCTAACCCTCGAAATGGAATTTAATAGAGCCTGCCCAGCGCTATTCGCATTTGCGAACCAGTGGTCGCACCTGCGACCTTCTCTTTAGTGGAAAAGACTCTCATCTATGAGACAGCCTCAACCAACAATGGCCACTTCTGCGATGCCCAGAATCGCTTCTGCGATGACGCTTCTACGCGAAAGATGCAGCTCCTGCGGCCTCGCAGATGCATCTGCACTCCGCATCTGCGCCCTTCTCTCCCACTGCCCCTTTACGCTTCAGCGAAGAAAACCCCGCATCTTCGAAGTCACTCCTTCGAGCAATATTCCGCAGATGTGGCCACACCAGAACCAGAAACCTCAGCAAATTGCAACATGCGACAAAATAATCCGAACCTCGTAAGAAACTCATCGAGCCTCTCGGGACCCCGTCTCAATATACCAACAAGTCCCATAACATAACCCGTACTTACTCGAGGCGTCAAATCACGCATAACAACATCAAAACGCTGAATCGCACCTCAAATCAAACTTAATGAACTTTTGAACATTCAACTTCCAAAACTCGTGCCAAAACATATCAAATCAACTCGGAATGGACTCAAATTTTTCACATAAGTCCCAAATAACATAGTGAAGCTATTCCAATTCCCGGAAACACCATCTGAATCCCATATCCTCAAAGTCAACTCTCAATCAAACTTATGAACTTTCCAAACCTTCAAATTTCCAAATTTCGCTAATTAGTGCCGAAACCTTCTAGAAATATTCAAATACAAATCCGGGCACATGCCCGAGTCCAAAATCACCATCCTGGCCTAACGGAACCATCGGAACTCCAATCCGAGGTCAAATACTAAATACACAAACTTGGTCAACTCTTCCAACTTTAAGCTTAAATTATGAAATGTATTCTTCCAAATCAATTCCGAATAACCTGAAAACCAAAACCGACGATTCACTCAAGTAATAATACATCATACGATGTTGCTCATGACTTCAAATAGCTGAACTAAATGCAAATGCTCAAAATGACCGATCGGGTCGTTACACCAACCAAGAGGTAAATTCTACTTACAAATACACTCCACCACTAACGACTCATTCTTCCCAATAGGTTTGAGTGCCAATGAGGCTCTTTCAATGTAAAGCAACTAGCACAACACAGCCCACCGTAGAAGTATACCCCCTTTTTGACAGAATAATATAATGAACACAAAACCGTTCCATTTTTCATAACTATGTTTCCAATGCTAAGTAAATGAAACACATATGAACAGAGCTAAACGTCAAGCTTCCAAACACGCATTGAGGCAGGAAAAATCATACTGCTATTGCTAAGGAACCAAACAACTAGGATCATACATCTTCAAGATCAGATAAAGAGCACATAGTTTAAAGCAGTTACGTCTTAAGGGTACATTTGCTTTTTCCCTAATAGACTAATTACAAATTAGTTTAACTCAAGTCTTGCACACATAGGTAAACAATTTTGTTTGGAACTTTTGAAAGTATCAATAAAGGTTCACGCAAACAAGCATAATCAGAACTTCTATATGGGTTATTAGAGCTACCAGAATAAAAAAAGAACTTTTAACATGATCACAGGTTTGCAGATTCAAATGGAACATCTAAGAATGCTTGACAAGATCACATATTATCAATCTCACTTAACCTTAAAATTGGTGACAGAACCAACCCTTTATGAGAGTATTAATCTTATTATGAAATAAGCAAACTATTATGTCCAAGTAGTAGCAACAAAGGGTTTCTCTTAAACTTCAAAGACTAGGTTCAATTCATATTAAAGGGGAAAGAGAATACTGTATGCAATTTCAAGACAGTGCACAAAAGTATAAAATCATGATAGGTGTGCAGAGATACATACAAAACCTTCATTCATATAGATATTTCAACTAATATCATTTTCTTATAAAAACATGATGAGTCTCAGACATTGTAAAGTCAGGTTAACAATGTTATTAAGGGTCTAAGACATGGGAGACATTATATCAAACAGGTTTAACTCAGCTGTAGAGACTAAGATTAACATCTAAGCATGATGGAGTTGTATTCAACTTGTAAAACAGTTAACATTAAACTATAGAAGACATAACTACAATCTAATTCATGAGAGATAGCCTGATCATAACAAAACATGTGCAGATTGATCGCTGATGTTCACAGAAGTTCATCCTAATAAGATTGTTTGATTCTTAGAGTTACAACTAACAATTAGACACGGATATAAAGCTTTTATAGTGATGACTCAAACAATACTTAAAGGTTAACAAGCACTTATGTAAACAAAGGAAGTATTTTGAATACTTAGACTTCACAGGTCTTAATCAAGTGATGCAGGGTTACATTATGAGCTTTCACAGAACTCTGAAGAATTTAGTGTGATAGGTATGAGAATTATAACAGAACTTTAGTAGAAAGTCTGAAGTCTAGGCAAATATGAGAAATCATTAAGGCATGTTAAGTAGCTTAATCACATAGGTTGTTTGATACAGAATTGAAGTCATTAAGGTCACATGGCAACTCAATAAATATTGAATAAAATATAATAGCTAATCACAGATCATCAACAAGTCATGGTGAACCAAAGTAAATAATTACAGACTGATAACAAATATTATAAACAAATTAATTAATGGAAAGACATTAGTATGCTCATGGTTTTCGAATGCAACCATCGAAGAGGGAGGGAGGTACACTGACCTTTTCTAGGGCAGCAGACCAACAGACCAAATAGGTTTTAATCTTAGTCGTATGGAAACCAAAGCTTCAAGTTTTTAACAGTGGAAGAACTCAGAAAGCATAGGAATATAGAGATCAATCAGAAAAGAAATTTAGCTATGAGACTTTCAGTTTATTGTTAAGTCTGGTAGATCTTGTTGGTGATTGTAGTTTTTTCGGTGGTGATTGTAGGTTGTTCGGTGCTTTTGTGAGAGCAATCAAGGCTCTATTTATAGTGCCATTAATGGCTTAAAATTTCAGCAAGATTCAAGCATAGGTAGTGGAGAGTGACGACTACCAGATGATGCAAGCATAGGCGCGTAAAAATCAGAGAGACAAAAGGAAATCAGTGAGAGTTTTTTTACCTGAAAGAAGAGTTGTTGTCCGTTGAAGGCAAAACCCATTGGTCCAAGATCTAGTGTCCAGAGGTCATTGCATTTGACCTCTGGACCTCGAATAATCATAATGAGGCTTCGGGATACGCTCAAGCATGCTCCGATTTGAACGAGCATAAGAGAAATCTAGAGACTTGAGGTTTCACCTTTGAGTCTAGGGTTTCAAATTTGGGGTTTTTGAATCAAATGAGTGAAATGGAAAGCAAATCGCAGGCCTCATAGACTAGAGACAAAGCGGATGATTTTCTGAGTTTGGATTTGAAAGAACAAGGACAAAACAGTATCTTGATACTAAGGTCAGAGTCTGGTACTTCAGATTTGAAGAACAAAGAGGGAAAGGTCAGCGGGATTCTTGGATAGGGAAGCATGAGAGGACGATTTAGTGAGAGATTTCATGACCTTGCACGAATTTGTGCAAGGTCTGTTGATTGATGTTCATGACAACTTGAGAGAAAGGAGAGGGAAAAAGGAAAGGGAGGCGGCTGAAAGAGTAGCAAATGATTTAGGGTTAGAAGATTGGGGGGGCGGGGGGTCTCTGAGGGTTAACGTTTGGAGATGGAATCTGGGCCGTTGATTATTTACATCAACGACCCTGATAATTCAGGGATGAAATAATAAAATCGAAGAATTATGGAGGCCATTGGATATTCTGATTTTAGCAGTTGAGATTAAATCAATTAGGGTATTAAAATTAAAAGAAAAGCGGAGATAAACAAGGGCCGTTGATTTGTAGGATGGACAGTTGGGATTTGTTGTGTTTCTTTTGTGAGTGATAGAGACGGGTGACGTGGTGTGCTTTGATTGGATCAAATGGGTTGGGGCGGATTGCCAAAGTGTGGGGGGGGGGGGACTTGGACTGAATCAGATGGCATTTGGGCCTGGTATTTGTGCTGAAATTTGTTTAAAAGCTAGCCATTGTGTAATTAATTAAGGAATTGCAATTGTAGCCATTTAGTCTTTAATCCCTTTACAATTAATTTAATTAAACTTAATTAATTTACAATAAAATATAGTAAATTCATAATTATGAAATATACTACTAATTATTGCAATCAATTATTTGTAAAATACGTTGTCTCTAAATTATGACACTAATTTCAAATTATTAACATAACAGCATATTTAACTAGAATTGAGAAATAATTCATTCAATTAATCATAAAACCTATGTGGTGTGTATAAAAGATTATTTTATTAATATTGAAATAGTAAGTACATTCGTAATTACATAATACTAATATTGGGTGATTAAGTTCAAAATTAATACTTAAGTAATGTGTAAAAAAGATATTTACCGATAGAAAATACTTCCAAAACATTTATTGTAAATGATTAAGTACAATAAATTAGTTTTAAAAAGGAGAGTAAAAATTGGTCATCAACAGCTGCCCCTCTTTGACCGGAGACGATGAAAGAGTTTTCGGATAAAGAAATCTAACCAAAGCCAATTTTATCCCGACTTTAGGTATACATTGCAGGAATGGCACAAAGATTATGGGCTATAGGATTGGGAGTTTCGAAAGATTCTGGGAGGATATTTGGGAAGTTGGGGCTGAATTATGGCTTTGAATTGCTTAGATACCTCGGGCTTAACGAGGATCAGGCCACATGTAGTTCTGGACTGAGGACTTTGAGGAAGCGATACTCGCCGGAATTGCCTCAGTATCTTATTATGACGATATGACGAGACGGAGGATTGGGCACTCATGATAGCTTGAATTTTGCGGCTTGACTTGGAGGATTTGAAAAGTTGGAGTTCCACTGGTCGTTTTGTGCTTGAACTTGGATCCTTGGCCCGCTAATGAGTTTTTTGTCCCTCATATAATTGTAGTTTGGTCTGCTACTTAGAAAGAGTTCCATGTTGCGACATTTGTTCCTGCAAAAATGAAATACACACATGCCCATATATTGCAATACAGAACATATTAAGATGTGATGTAAATGATGCAGGAATGATGATGCATGGCTGCCGACGAGCCGTTATTTGGGATCGGGATGATGGGATACTTGAACTTGACTCGATTTGTTAGCCGTGCTGTGTACTATTCTGCAGCTGTCGGAGCATTGAAAAGTGTCTCCGCTTGTTGGGAGAGCTTGACTTGTAGAGTGTGTCTCTGCTTGTTGGGAGAGCTTTGCACTGAACAATGTCTCCGCTTGTTGGGAGAGATTGATTTGTAGAGTGCGTCTCTGCTTGTTGGGAGAGCTTTGCACTAAAATATAATGTAATCTCCGATTGGGAGCAGTTGACTTAAAACGTAATCGTGTCTGTAGCTGCATGAGCAAAACGTCAAAACATTCAAGATAAGAGCAAAGGAAAAGAAAAGCATGTCCAAGAGATACTCTTGACTGCGAAGCTAAGTTGCGGCCATCGATTGGCAGAATGTCGGTGATGAGGTTTGCGACTGTCTATTCTGTCTCCGTTGTAATGGAGTGGCGGTGTAGATCATTCCTTGACGGAGTGAACAATTTGCTATATACAAGCCTTTGATTGGCAAAATTGACGTTTGATTTTATATAGGGCGCTCCGATCGATTGAGCTGATGATTTGCTATATACAAGGCTCCATCTGGTGAAGCTGGCGGCTCGTTTTGTACAAGGTGTGTCCCAATAGTGCAAATCAGAAAGTGAGGGCCTGAGACTCTCCCACATTGCTTGATCACACTGCAATTCCCCCTAATACCACTCATAGCTTTCACGATGTCCAAACTTATCGAACAACTGATTTAGGCTCACCCATCCGTCCTCGATTTTTCTCAAACCTCGATTGTTAGCCAGACCCAGAGCATCTAGGAACCTGTAACCGGGCATAGTGACTGGGAGTATTGGTTTCCTCCCTATAAATGGCAGCTCCGTGAAACTAGTACCTTCTTCCAATGTTTGTACTAAGTCGCAATCAACAAACTTGAACACCACCTTAGCCGGATCCCAGAACTCTATCAATAGGCGAGTGAGCACCCTGTCTGCTCGGATGTTTAGAAAAGCAGTCAGTGGCCCCAAATATGTCCGAATCTCATTTCGGTGTTCTCGACGAATATTCTTCCACCATTGCTTCAACTTGTATGGTGCTCTCATCTCCATATTGATCTCGGGGATGTTTTGGTTGATTTCCATTTCTTAAGGGGGTAAAGAAAGGTTTTGGCAAGTGTTTGCTTCGGACCTTTAGGTGTCTCATCAAGTTTGTTCGTCTTTCCACATAAGTCATGTCATAGGGTGCATGACCCGTTTACATCATGTGGTTTTCCTAATTTTGTGTCGATGCCAAGGACCGACTCACCTAAGATTTATGCAATATGACCTATTTTTACTAGAGTAGAGTGTTTCCTACTTTTGAATTAGACTAAAGACTACGAGAAGTTATGTCACTTGACCTGACAAAGCCATTCTCTGAAACTAAAGAGTTTTGAAAAGAAGGTTCGAAGGGGTATACCCAAATATACCTTCCTGAGAGAATTCACCTCCAAACGGCTTGAATCTAGCAAAAAACAACTCAATAATATCAAACAAATCCATATGGAACAACCCCAAACAATAAAGGTCGAATCGTTAATCAAATACTCAAAGTAAACCAAAACGTCAACCCAGGCTCGGACTCCGAAACCTGATAAAACTCACAAATCCCAAATATCCATTCGCATACGAGTCCAAATATACAACTTTCATCGAAAACCAACTCCAAATCGGGGTTTAAATCTTCATTTTTCACTTTAGAACAGTTTTGCCAAAACTCCTAATTTCACTTAAAAATTATGTTTTAGATGTAGAAATCCATTGGGAATCAATATATATAACCAAATCCAAGTAGTGATGAAAATCTCCTCAAACATTGTCTCTTCCCGAGCTCCGAAACTTTATGAGAAAAAATGACTAAATCCCGAAATAAGTAAAAAAATACAGCAGCTTTCCTAGTCTGAGTCAGAAGCTAGATGATCTCGCCCAACATAATCCTTATGAAAGTTCACCCAAGATAGCCTTTTGAATCACCCAATTCGGCCTTAAAACGAGGGAGATATGATGTTTTGAAGTTTTAAATTAAGTCTGAAATTTATGGACGAACTCAGGAACACAACCGGTATTTTCGGAATTATTGCACAAGAAAATCAACAATTGAAAAATCTTCGTTTTAGTACCAAAACTCATTTGGCACCTCCCAAACACAAATCATATAAGCATTTCAATCATAAAAGATGCAACGAACCTGCTCGCACACTCAAAATACCGAAAAGAGGTCTTCTTGACCCGATATTGACCGTGGTCAAACTTTAAATCCTTAACTTAATGATTGGTGGAGCAATATAGAGAGAGGAAAAAGTATTTGCACATGGTGTTCCTTTACCTTGAGAAGGCTTATGACAAAGTCCCGAGGGAGGTGCTATGGAGATGTTTGGAGGTTAGCGGAGTCCTGGTAGTGTACATTAGGGTGATTAAGGACATGGACGAAGGTGCTAAGACTCCGGTGAGGACTGCGGGAGGAGACTCAGAACATTTCCCTGGGGAGATGGGTTTGCATCATGGATTAGGCCTTAGCCCATTTTTGTTTGCCCTAGCATTGGATGTGCAGACACGACATATACAAAGGAGGGTGCCATGGTGTATGTTATTTGCTGACGACATAATTCTGATTGACAAGACGCAAGGGGGTGTTAACGCTAGGATGGAAGTTTGGAGACAGACGCTGGAGTCCAAAGGTTTCAAGTTGTGTAGGTCGAAAACTAAATACTTGGAGTGTAGTGCAAGTTCAGTGATGAGAGGCATGAAGAAGAAGTGGAAGTAAAGAAAGTCATTCCTATGAGAGATAGTTTCAAGTATCTTGGATCTATAATCTAAGACAACGGGGAGATTGACGAGGATGTTACCCACCACATTGGAGCGGGTTGGATGAGATGGAGGCTAGATTCATGGGTTTATGCGATAATAATATGCCGCCTAGACTAAAGAGCAAATTCTACAGGGTGGTGGTTAGACCGGCTATGTTGTATGGAGCTGAGTGTTGGCCCGTTAAGAAGTTCCATGTCCAGAAGATGAGAGTAGCTATAATTAGGATGTTTAGATGGATGTGTGTACATACCAGGAAAGACAAGATCATGAATGAAGTTATTAGGGACAAGGTAGGAGTGGTATCTGTGGAAGCCAAGTTGCGGTAATCGAGGCTGCGATGGTTTGGAAATATGATAAGAAGAGACATAGATTCCCCGATCAGGAGGTGTGAGAGGTTGACCATGGAGGGCTTGAGGAAGGGCAGGGGTAGGCCAAGAAAGTATTGGGGAGAGGTGATTATGCAGGACATGTCAGTACTTCACCTAACCGAGGACATGACTAGCGATAGAAAGATGTGGAGATTGAGGATTAAGGTGGTGGGTTGACACGCAGCTGTGAGTTTCTCCTAGGTTTACCAGTAGTACTAGTAATCTTCTTGTTGTTGGTTGAAAGTTACTTCCTTTTAGTTTTTTAGTATATCTGGTACTTAGCAACCACGTCCATTATTTTTGAAAATTCTTACTAGAAATTGTTTCTCCCTGATTGTTACTATTTGATGCTACTATTTCTCTCCTCTTCTGGAAATTGTTGCTCCCTGATTGTTACTATATGATGCTACTTTCTCTCCTTCTTTACCTTATCGTCTTTTGTCTCCCTTGTCTTTCTTTCTCCCCCTTCTTCTTCTTCTTCTTCTTCTTCTTCTTCTTCTTCTTCTTCTTCTTCTTCTTCTTCTCCTCCTCCTCCTCCTCCTCCTCCTCCTCCTGCTCCACCTTATCTTGAGCCGAAGGTCTATTGGAAACAACCTCTCTACCTCTCCAGGTAGGGGTAAGGTCTGCGTATATACTACCCTCCCCAGACCCCACTTGTGGGATTATACTGGGTATGTTGTTGTTGTTGTTGTTGTTGTTCTCTAAACTAATAAGCTAATACATACCCGATCCCATCAGGACCGCATCCAATCATACCAACAATTACAAATACATTATCCAAACTTATCTAAAGCCTCAAAACACCCATGGAAATATCACAACAAAGAATCGAGGCTCAAACGGAATAGAATTTCTCTTAAGTTGTTAAATCTTCATTCTTTCAAAACAGTGACTGAATCACACTTAGACACTTCGGATAACTTAAAAAATTTGCACATAATTTGAATTCAACTATATAAACATATCCAAAGTTTTGAAATGCCAATTGGAGTCCAATAACATCAAAATCATTTCTTGGTAAAATTTATGAACTCTTAAGTTCTTCAAATTGCCAACTTTCGAGAAATAGTATCACATTCTTCTAGGAACGTCCAAAACCAAATTCGAACATATGTACAAGTCTAAAATTATCATCCAAACCTATCAAAACCATAAAAATCTGATTTCGAGTCCGTTAACTAAAAGTCAAGCTTTGGTCAACTCTTCCAACTTAAAGCTTCCAAATCGAGAGTCATTCTTCCAAATCAATCTCGAACCACTCGAAACTAAATTCGACAATACACACAAGTCATAATACATCATATGAATCTACTCAAAGTCTCAAACTACGGAACAAAATGCTACATCTCAAAACGACCGATCGAGTCGTTACAATAATAAGAACACATGCGAGTCACAACATCTTATAGAAAAGCATCCACACGCCTAAGTGGATATCATTGGTGAATACATCCATTCTAAATTTGAAGATGGCAGAGGTCCATGTAACAAAGAAATTACGAAAATAGTTCGTTTAAATTTGGGTTGTAATATTATTTATTGGAAGTGTATGGTAGGAAGTCAGATTGCAAAGGCTATGGTATGAGGGACACCAAAGAACGAGTATACAATTTTAGATGCGCACCGCTATGTGCTCAGGAAAGGAAATAAAAGAAACAAGACGACACTGAAGCTTGATAACTATGGGATGTTCCAGTATTGTTTTGTAGTTTATGAAGCTTGGATTCAGGGATTTTTATTTCTGAGGAAAGTCTTAGCCGTTAATGGGATATTGTTTACGGGAAAGTATCACGGAGTATTGTTGTCTGTTGTAGCACAAGATTCAGAGAATCATATTTTTTCTATGGTATTTTGTATAGTAGACAAGTAGTGTGGTGCCACATATGAATAATATTTAACAATTGACCAACATACACCCCGAAAATTTTGAGTTACGCATAATTTATAATAGGCACAAAAGCATAGCAAATGGGATCTCAAAATTTTACCCTTAGGCTTTTCACAAATTTTGCATGAGGCATCTTGCTAAAACTATTCGCAAAATGTTTTATTGCGGAGATTTGTTTCACCATTATTATTTTGCAGATAAAGCATATAGGATGGATGAGTTCAATGATCATTTTCTACAAATCAAAGAAAATAATATGAGAGTCGCCAAATATCTTGAGGAGGATGTTGGGTTTCACAAATGGAGCAGAGCGCACTTTCAAGAAAACAGGTAAGTTAGTCTGAACATCCTAGGTGAAACATTTTTGAAGATATTTGAAGCATTCTTTAAAATGTTTGACACATCCATTAAGGTATTTGAAACATCTCTTAAGGTATTTTAAACATCTTTTAAGATGTTTTAAACATCTCTTAAGATATTTCGGGCTTCACACGAAACAAGTTACTAGACTTTCTAGTTCAAACATCTTACGAGATGTTTCAAACATTCATGAAGATGTTTCCAATATCTCTTATGATGATTGAAACATCTGCAAGATGTTTGACCCCAGTTGCTTATATTTCAAATTCTTAAAATGTCTTGTATATTATTATTTCAGGTGTAAAGTATTGACCAAAAATATTTTTGAGTCTGTTAACTCAGTGTTCCTACTAGAAAGAGAATTCCTCATCACTGCCCTATTTGATGCTATTAACAAGCGGTTTCCTCAAAAATTCTATGAGAGGCGTATAAAGTTCCTCGACACTCTAACAATTTGTGTCCCTTCAGTTAAAAAGAAGATTAATAAAAATTTGATTTTGGTCAACAACCTATTAGTCTATCCAATAAGACAGTAGGTGTTCAACGTCACCAGTCATGGTACAGTTGCAAAGATTGATCTACGCAACACAACATATTCTTGTAGAGAGTTTGACCGAGACAAAATACATTGTCCATACGCTATGGTAGTCCTTAGAGTTTAGTTTGGAGTTATACTTCTGACTTTTATTATATAGACACATATGTGAATACATATGTCATAACAATTAATATGGTTCCATCTAAAGAATGTTGAGAGGAGGCTCCTGATCTTGTTGAGAGAAATATACCTCCACTTCCATATGAAATTAAAAAGGGAAGAAGGTATACAAAGCGGATTCCGGCAAGCGGGGAAATAATAAAGAAGCAAAATAGATGTTCCATATGCAAAGAAACTGGCCACAAAAGAACTACATGCACGTAGAAAACTGATGGTACAAGCAACTCTACGGTGGCTTAATGGCTATATTGTTGTACTTGTTTGAAAATTTATATTGATGTCATTGGAGAACTAAATAATCTTTAGGTTTGTATTAACAATTACCGTATTTTCTTGTCGTAATAGTAGTTTGATATTGATGTTGATGTTACTATGTCATTGTATTCTTTTCACCATTAACTACCTTCTAAGTTCTACCATCCTGATAGAAGTTTAAATAACTACCAGATTGTTTCAAACATCTAATACAGTTGTTTTAAACTTATATCAAGATGTTTGATATCGATTGTCGCTCATAATAACATGTACGTATATAAGCAGAATAAGAATAACGGAATAGAGAAACAACAATTTAATAGGAAAACCAGAATAAGAAATACATAACAGAGGGCCCTGAAATATCATCACTACTCAATTTAACAACACAATACGGTAAGGGAAACCAACATCCAAGAATAACCATAATACAACTTCTCCATTGCGGCGCGTAACCCGATCCACATATAATATCAATACCATTGTGGCGTTCAACCCGATCCCATATATAATATCAATACTGTTGTAGCGTTCATCCCCATCCCATATATAATATCAATACCGCTACAGTGTGCAATCTGATCCCATATATAGTGTATATGTACAATACTATAACCAATTATAGTGTATCTCACAACGTAACGCTAAAGGGAACTAAACGGATAAAGTGTCTAAGACAATTTAATATACATAGTAAAGTAAAATGGAAGCAAGTAAGGCAAATAAACAGGTAGAGACATATAATACAAGTGGAAGCTTCTATCTAGTAACAAGTAAGACTGTCCAGCCAATGTGGATCGCAAATGCGGTCTCCCCCAATACACAAATGTGATGCCTTCTTTGCAAAATGAATTCTTCAGTTCCCCTCCCATTCCACAAATGCAAGTCTGATTTAGCAAAAGCGAAGCTCGCATTTGAGAGACCTGCAACCCAGTTGTACCAGATTTCTTCAACAGTTCAAAAACACTCCAAAACATATCTAAAACTCATCCGAGCCCCTCAGGCTCCAATTCGATCATTCACACAAGTCTAATAACATCATACAAACTCTCTCGCTATATTAAATCATCAAAATAACATCAAATATCAAGAATCGATCATCAAGACTCAAGATTTCAACTTAAAAACTTAATTTTCTAATTTTTCACATAATGCACTGAAATGCCCTCGGGTCACCTGGGACCCCAACCAAATATGCTTACAAGTTGAAAACTATCATATGAACCTACCAAAATCCTCAAAATACCGATCCGGAGCCGTTTATCAAAAACGTTGACCGTGGTCAACTCAAGTCATTTTTAAAACCAAAAATTATATTTTCTTTAAAATTTCACATATAAGATTTCACAATAACGACACGGACCAAGCACCCAAGTCATATATCATCAAATAAATCTACGGAAGGTCTCAGAATATAAAAAGGTGCTAGTACGCAAAACGACCTATATGGTCGTCACATTCTCCACCTCTAAAAGAAACGTTCATCCTCGAACGAGCACATAAATGTACATGGACTGGTAAAAAGGTTATACTAATGTGATGGTTATGTATGGCAAATGATCCACATTGAACACCTTTCGTTGTCATTAAACCCTAAACCCAAAAGGAATAACAAATGATAATGAATTAAGAGTTAAGGAGAGAATTCCACTCAAGGTCGATGCTCCCTTTGAATCCCCCGACACTTCAAAGTTCCCAAGGGTCTCAAGGCCCCGGGAAATGCTTGTGCCGGGGAGAGTAGCCCAACCAAGTGTTAAATTCTACTTCCAAATAGCCTCAACCACCAACGACTCATTCTTCCATATAGGTTTTAGTGCCAACGAGGCTCTTTCAATGTAAACCAACTACCACAACACACCCTACCACAGAAGCATACCCCCTATTTTTAATAGAATAATATAAAGAAAATAAAGTAGTTCTATTTTTCATAAGTATGTTTCCAATGCTAAGTAAATGAAATACATATGAACATGTCTAAAGATTAAGTTTCCAAACATGCATAGAGGTAGGAACAATCATACTGTTATTGCTAAAGAACCAAACAACTGGGATCATACATCTTCAAGAACAGTTAAAGAACACATAGTTTAGAGCATCTACAACTTCAGGGTGCATATGTTTTTGCCCTAATAGACTAATCACAGATTAGTTTAACTCAAGTCTTGCACACATAGGTTAACAATATTGTTTGGAACTTTTGAAAGTATCAACAAAGGTTCAGGCAAACAATCATAGTTAGAATTTCTATATGGGTTAATAGAGCTACCAGAATATAATCAGAACTTTTAACATGATCACATGGTTGCAGATTCAACTGGAACATCTAAGAATGCTTAACATCACATATTATAAGTCTCACTAAACCTTGAAATTGGTGAGAGAACCAACCCTTTATGACAGTATTAATCTTGTTATGAAATAAGCAAACTATTATTTCCATGAAGTAGCAACAAAAGGTTTCTCTTAAACTTCATAGACTAGGTTCAATTCATATTAAAGGGGAAAGAATACTGTATGCAGTTTCAAGACAGTGCACAGAAGTATAAAATCATGATATGTATGCAGAGATACATACAGAACCTTCATTCATATAGATATTTCAACTATTGTCATAGTCTTATAAAAACAGGATGAGTCTCAGTCATTGTAAAATCAGGTTAACAATGTTATTAAGGGTCAAAGACAGGGGAGACATTATATCAAACAGGTTTAACTGAGCTGTAGAGACTAAGATTAACATCTAAGCATGATAGAGTTGTATTCAACTTGTAAAATAGTTAACATTCAACTATAGCAGACATAAATACAATCTAATTCATGAGAGATAGCCTGATCATAACAAAATATGTGTAGAGTGATCACTGATGTTCACAAAAGTTCATCCTAATAAGATTGTTTCATACTTAGAGATACAACTAACATGTAGACTTGGATATAAAGCTTTCATAGTGATGACTCAAAGAATACTTAAAGGTTAACAAGTACTTATGTAAAATAAGGAAGCATTGTGAATACTTAGACTTCACAAGCCTTAACCAAGTGATGCAGGGTTACACTATGTGCTTTCAGGTATGTTCTCGCTAGAATCATCTAAGAACAACCCCAAGTAGAGAATAACAGAACTCAGAAGAATACAGTGTGATAGGTATGAAGATTATATCAGAACTTTAGAGGCAAGTCTGAAGTCTAGACAAATATGAGAAATCATTAAGGCATGTTAAGTAGCTTACTCACATTGGCTGTTTGATACAGAATTAAAGTCATTAAGGTCACATGGAAACTCAATCAATACTGAATAAAATATAATAGCTAATCACAGATCATCAACAAGTCATGGTGAACAGACATAAACAATTACAGACTGATAACTAACATTATAAACGAAGCAATTAACGGAAAGATAGTAGTACACTCATGGTTTTCGAATGAAACAGGCGAAGATGGAAGGTGGAGGTACATTGACCTTTTCTAAGGCAGCAGACTAAGTAGGTTTTAATCTTAGCCATATGAATACCAAAGTTTTAAGTTTTTAACAGTGGAAGAACTCGAAAAGAAAAGGAAAATAGAGATCAATTAGAAAAGAAATTTAGCTATGAGACTTTCAGATTATTGTTAAGTCTGGTAGGTCTGGTTAGTAATTGTAGGTTTGTCTGTGGTGATTATAGGTTGTTCGGTGCTTTGGTGAGAAATCAAGGCTCTATTTATAGTGCCATTAATGGCTTAGGGTTTCAGTAAGATTCAAGCATAGGTAGTAGAGATTGACGACTACCAGATGATGCAAGCATAGGCGAGTAAACATCAGAGAGACAGAAGGAAATCAGTGAGAGTTATTTACCTGAAAGAAGAGTTATTGACCGTTGAAGGAAAAACCCATCGGTTCAAGCTCCAGTGTCCAGAGGTCATTGCATTTGACCTCCCAGCCTCGAATAATCATAATGAGGCTTCAAGATACGCTCATGCAAGCTCCAATTTGACCGAGCATAAGATAAATCTGGAGACTTGAGGTTTCTCCTTTGAGTCTAGGGTTTCAAATTTGGGGTTTTTGAATCCAATCAGTAAAATGGAAAGCAATTCGCATGCCTCATAGCCTAGGGACAAGGCAAATGATTTTCTAAGTTTGGATTTGAAAGAATAAAGATGAAACAGTGTCTTGATGCTAAGGTCAGAGTCTGGTACTTCAGAATTGAAGAACAAAAAGGGAAAGGTTAGTAGGATTCTTGGATAGGGAAGTAGGAGACGTCGATTTTGGTGAGAGATTTCATGACCTTGCACGAATTTGTGCAAGGTCTGTTGATTAGTGTTCATGAGAGCTTGAGAGAAATGAGAGTGAAAGGGGAAAGGGAGGAGGCTGAAGGAGTAGTAAACAATTTAGGGTTAGAAGATTGGAGGAGGGGTCTCTTAAAGTTTTGAGATGGAATCTGGAACATTGATTATTTATATCAACGACCCTGATAATTCAGGGATTAAATAATAAAACTGAAGAATTATGGAGGCCATTGGATCTTCTGATTTTAACAGTTGAGATTAAATCAAATAGGGTAATAAAATTTTAAAAAAGCGGAGATAAACGAGGACCATTGATTTGTAGGATCGATGGTTGGGATCTGTCGTGCTTATTTTGTGAGTGATAGAGACGCGTGACGTGGCGTGCTTTGATTGGTTCAAATGGGTTGGGGCAGATTGCCAAAGTGGAGAGAGGGGGAGACTGGGACTGGATCAGATGGGATTTGGGCCTGGTATTTGGGCTGGAAACAGTTTAAAAGATAGTCATTGTATAATTATTTAAGGAATTGCAATTGTAGCCATTTAGTCTTTAACCTTTTTAATTAATTTAATTAAACTTAATTAATTTACAATAAAATATAGTAAAACTATAATTATCAAAAATATACTACTAATTATTGTAATCAATTATTTGTAAAATATGTTGCCTCCTAAATTATGACACTAATTTCAAATTATTAACATAGAAACCTATTTAACTAGAATTGAGAAATAATTCGTTAAATTAATTTTAAAGCATATGTCGTGTGTATAAAAGATTGTTTTAATAACATTGAAATAGTAAGTACATTCGTAATTACATAATACTAATATTGGATGATTAATTTCAAAATTAATACTTAATTAATATGTAAAATAGGTATTTATCGATAGAAAATACTTCCAAAATATTTATTGTGAATTAGTAAGTACAAGTAAATTAATTTGAAAAAGGAGGATCAAAATTGGCCGTCAACAGACATCGCCTCCCATATAAGGCCTAGTACGGAGCCATCTGGATACTCGACTGATAGCTGTTGTTGTAGGCAAACTCCACTAAAGGTAAAAACTGGTCCCATTTACCCCCGGAATTCATAGAGCAGGCCCGCAACATGTCATCCAAAATCAGAATAGTACGCTCGAACTGTCCGTCCGTCAAGGGTTGAAACACGATACTCAGCTCATCCCGTGTGCCCAACTCATGCTGCACGACTCTCCAAAAGTGTGAAGTGAACTACGTGCGCAGGTCAAAAATGATGGAAATGGTCACGCCGTGCAGGTTGATTATCTCTCGAATGTAAATCTTAGCCAACCACTCTGAAGAATAGCACGTCATCATGGGAATGAAGTGTGCGGACTTAGTCAACCGATCCACAGTAACCCAAACTGCGTCATATTTCCTCAAGGTCCGTGGTAAGCCTACCACAAAATCCATAGTGATGCGCTTCCACTTCCACTCTGGTATCTCCAATTTCTGTGTCAACCCATCCGGTTTCTGATGTTCATACTTCACCTGTTGACAATTCAAACACTGAGAGACATGGCTGACAATATATTTCTTCATATTTCACCACCAATAGTGGTATTTCAAGTCACGGTACATCTTTATGACACCTGAGTGAATGGAATTGCGCGAATTGTGAGCCTCTTTAAGGATTAACTCTCTCAACCCATCAATATTCCGAATACAAATCTGGTAATGAAGCCGCATAACACCATCATCTCTACATATACTAGTATTAAACATCAATAAGGATGTTTGAAACTAAAAAGTAAAAATAAACAAGACCGGTCACAAATTCATAAGGATATTTCAAACATCTTATATGATGTTGCAAACATCTTAGAGGATATTTCAAATATCTTAGAGGATGTTTCAAACATCCTCTAAGATGCTTAAAATTGGGAAGTAAAAATAAATCAAGATGAAAGGTTTATAAATATGTACCTTCTCCTCCAACCAGAGTTGGGAATCTTGGAAGTTCTTGAAGTCTTTATAGTAGAACATCCCACACGTAAATTGTGATTGAGGCCCCTTATATTTGATAAATACCATGAAGAAATTTCTCCTCCCAAACAATCTTTTTATAAATGTCAACTTTCAACCTCTCCTCACTAACTATTGTAGAGGTTTCTTGCTCTTGGTTATTTTCAACATCCTTTCCTGTTTTCTTTCTCTTTTTGTTTCATTGTTTTTTCTTCAGTGTAAGGATCCTGAATTGCTCGGGGAAGAACCACAAGTCCTTTGATAGCTTTTGAACTAATTCATCCATGGTCTTCTGCATAAATTTCAATTGTTCCTGCATAACATTCCTCCAGTTCATTTGCTATTTTTTTTCCAGATAATTGGGGCATATGTAGGGACAGTGGAATTAAATGTGCCCGTAAAAACAAAATCTTTTGTTTCCTCACCCTTTTTTCCAATATAAGCAGCTCCTCTTCCATTATCATAACTAAAAATCTTCCCCTGCCATTATCATCATCAAAATATATTATTCTACCATTATCATAACCAAAATGTTCTTCTCATGTACCATCACCATCATCGTCAGGAACTGCTTCTCCTCCTATTATGCCATTTCCACCAACAAAATTTTTCTCATGTACCATCATCTCCTCCAATCACATGGCTATCTCCAATTTGCGGGGTTTGCAAAGTACCCTTCTCTATTTTAATAGCACTACTCAAATGTCTTAAGGTTGTCACGTAATCCAACTCGCTATTTAGTTATCCATCATTATGTCCTCTTTGTCTATTAAAATAATAACATTTTGGGTGTTAGCCCCCCTCTTTTTAGCCATTGTAGGGTAAATAAAAAGGTGCACCACCTGGGAAGGGACCAAAACAATTTATAAGCAAAGATATTAGAGGCATACTTGAAACATCCTGTAGATGTTTAAAACACTTTCTGCATAATATTTCAAACATCTTTGAGACATCCACCAGAATGAGCCTTATCAGATCATCTTTAATTTGGAATGGATCAGGCCTGGCTTTTGCTACTTTTTCAAACAACCACCTCTTCATCCTCAGCAATGTCCTCTCTTTTTGATAATGTTTTGGCCGCAATTAAGGTATGACTTCAAACGCCCAAGCCTACATTGTGTGATAAAAAAGTAAATAAAAAATATATAAATAACACAAAAATAGAGATAATAAACAAGATTTATTTAGTTACCATGAATGCTCAAGGAAATCCGTAGAGGTTATACGATTCACTCTTAGATTGCTGACGTTCTTTCACATATTTTATTCGATAATCAAAAGTCAAGTGGAAAATATTTCGGCCCCATAGATAATTATAGAAAGTCTCTTCTATAGAAGCCAGTCTGACTGTATTTTCACACATTCCACAATTCAGATCCTTGGCCAACAAAATGCAGTGAACAAACTAGATCAAATATCGTTCATACTTGTCACGACCCAAAATCCATGAAAAGTCATGATGGCGCCTAACACCACCTTCAGGCAAGCCAACAGTGATTGATCAACTTAATTACTCATTTTTATTATTTGAAATCATAATTTTTATTAACTAAATAGTATGAAATAGAGTTTACAGGGCAAAATGATAATATTTACGTGAACTACAATGATGAACGACCAATAGGAACCCCTAAAACCCGGTGTCACAAGTGCATGAGCATCAACTAGGAAATATAATAAAATACAACATCTGTCTGGAATACAAATTAGATAGGAGAATATAAATAACTCTGATGGAGATTCTTCATGTCGCGGATCGTAACATAGAATGCAGCTCACCGTAAAGTCTCCGCAATGGTCGCGCCTCTGCACCTAGAGGACCACCGGAATCATATATAGACCTGACCAATAAGTGCAACAAGTGAAACATGAGTACGTAAATCAATGCGTACCCAGTAAGTATCTAGCCTAATCCCAGAGAAGTAGTGACGAGGGGTCGACAACAACACTTACTAGTAGTCCAATAAATCAAGTACAGTAAGAAGTAAACAGATGTGAGGCAGAGTAAGTAAACGAAATAAACAAGTATAAATACGTGGTACAATCCCCCTCTCGACAATAAACTCAAGCTCTCAATTAGTAGTTACCTCCTCAACAGGAGCATATATATATAATGGACCTCATCAGAAAGGTCGTCACAATCCAAATCAGGAAACTCGTAGATACACTAGTTTATTGTCAAATATTACGCACGATTCCGTAAGAATATTTTATAGAAATGTCGAGGCGTACGGCCCGATCTCATCATATTGTGTGCACTACCGAGGGTCCAACGGCACGAACCATAGATGTATCTATTATACTGCCGAGGCGAACGGCCAGCTCCCATAAGAGTGTGGTACATAATTTTGTCGAGGCGAACAACCCGATCTAAGAAGCTTTAACAGGTCCTTGACCCCACTCACGAATAAACGTGTGAGATATAAATTGTAAGGGAAACTTTTCGAGAAAAACGCATAGCACAGGAGAATTTGTAATAGGATTACAATTATTTCACGGCTAATCATGAAGCCCGTCAAATATCTACAATAGCAAGTCTAGTCTCAAGTCGTAATGTAAAATAAGGGAATTTAATAGGCAATGGACAACTTAAATAGTACAGTTCTAGCATGGAGGGAACCTAAGTCTACCCGGACATAACATGAATCTAGCTACGTTCAAACTCTCGTTACCTCGTGCGTACGTAGCCCCCGCAACAAGTTGCACATATATAATACATCACCTAGGGATAGTTTCCCCCTCACAGAGTTAGACATGAGACTTATCTCGCTCCGAAGTTCCATAGTCGGCTCCAACGCCACTCTAACACCTTAAATCGATGCCCGTCTCTCCAAAAATAGTCAAACAATGTGCAAATCCATAAATATATACTCTATTACCCATAATTCATCAATTTATAACAATTCCCAACTCCGCTCGAAAACTCGATAAAATCAACCCCCGGGCCCACGTGACCGGATTTTGGAAAATATTTGAAGATAATCATTACCCATAACACGACGAACTCAAATACATAATTTATTCTTAATTCCATGTTGAATTTCGTGGTCAAAATCCAAAAATATCAAATTTTAGTTTTTCTACCAAAATCCTACAATTTCTACTAATTTTCATGTTTAAATCTTTATAGAATCCATGTATTTGACCTACAATAGGTGGGAATAACTTACCTTGCCATAGATAATGAAAATCTCCCCTTGAAGCTCTCCAAAAATTGCCCAAACCAAGAGAGAAATGAGTGAAATGAGTAAAACCTCAATTTTTAAACAATCTGCCCAGTCGATTTTCCGCACCTACGAAACTCCTTGCACTTCTACGGCTCCGCTTCTGCAGAAGCTACCTCGCAGATGCGACTTCCCCCAAGGTGCCATCTTTTACAGCTTTTGCGGACATTCAATCGCAGGTGCGCATCCGCTTCTGTGGACTCCCTAACTCGAGCACCACTCCGCACCTGCGAGCCTATGACTGCACCTGCGGCTCCGCAGGTGCGCTACAGCACCCGCACCTGCGATCATCCAGCCCCAAACCACTTCCGCTTCTGCGCTTCTCCGCCCGCATCTGCGAGCCCGCAGGTGCGGTAAATTCCCCGCACCTATGAATCCAACCAGCCTCACATCCTACCGCTTATGCGACCCTTGGGCCGCTTTTGCGGTCTCGCACCTGCGGCCATAACCTCGCAGGTGCGATCGCACCAGAAGCCTTAAGTTTCACCAGTTCCTCCAACTCCAAACTCGATCCGTTCCAATCTGATTTGCTCCCGAGGCCCCCAGGACCCCATTCAAACATACCAACAAATCCCAAAATACGATACGGACTTACTCAAAGCCTCACGTCAAGCAACATCAAAACTACAAATCGATGGCCAAAAACTTTTCTTTCAACTTTCTAACCTTCAAACTTCGTCGAACGCGTCCGAATTACACTTAAACATCCCGGAATGATGCCAAACTTTATGTGCAAGTCACAAATCATTATACGAACCGATTCCAAGGCTTAGAACTCCAAACGGACATCGAAAACATCAATATTCACTTCAAACCAAACTTATAAAATTCTAGAACTTCCAAAATGCCAACTTCCCATAAGAGGCACCGAAATGCTCTCGGACCACCCGATACTCAACCCGAGCACACGCCCAAGTCTTAAATCATCATACGAACTATCGTAACCTTCAAATCCCGATTCCGAGGTCGCTTACTCAAAAGTCAAACCTTAGTCCCAAGTTTTTCAGCAATGTTGACACAGTTTCCTCTGTATTCGGGCCTATCCACCTGTCAGAGAATCCCCAAAACCAGTCCTAACAATATATCCACTACTCCATAAAGCATCACAATATATATCGACAGCATTAATCTCAACATAACAGGCATCATATTAACAAGAATGATATTTGGACATGAGATGCACATATTTAAATCATAACACATATAAAGTGCCTTTCAATCCACAATCATTTGACTATACATTCAAGTGAGAACTTTTTATTTCCTTAACACTTTTGGACCTCAAGGTGGCCTCCTCGACTTACAGACATAGTCATAACACATTAACAAAGGCAATTTCAGCTCTCAGACTTATCTAACAAGGATGACATATAGATACCCCTCATAATCCAGTTATCTATTAACTTCATCTTCACTAGCTTTCACCGGAATGATAGACAAAGGATTTACAATTTCCTTCATAGACATAGACACGTGATACACTGGGTACACGAAGGACAATAATAGGGAAAACATCATACTCATAGTTTGGCCTATTTCCTTCAAGATTTCATAAGGCCTAATGTGACTACACATACTTTACCTTCCTTAACAATTCACCCAACATAGTCATAGAGAAAATCTTGAGACTAACATGTTCACTTTCTTCAACTCTAAATCCCTACACCGAACACCCAAACTAAACCTTTGGCGACCTCCAACAATTACTCTAAGATGTGCTAACTTGAATATGACCATAAAACTTCCTATCTAATATATTTGATCACGGGATGATGCTTCTTCTTTGACATGTTTGAACCTTCAACCCCCATAGGTTTACTATAAATAGGAACAACGAGGTTTCGAGTTTGAGCTAAAATTATTCAAGAATCCATCAAGGTGCTAAGTAGGTCATTTCAGGAGGTAATATCCTAAGAGACATTGAAGATTACTACCATCAATGCTTATATGGTTAATCAGTGTGATGACATCAATTATTGGACAAATGAGGCATAGGGTTGCCTAGTACACATTGATAACGTGGAAACATGCACATGACCTGGAGATGTAAAAAAAATGAGTCATTTTAGATATGTGACATATGGGAGGAATGATCGAGAGGATAAAACATTAGCGTTAGTTATTCTAGGAAGATGATGAGTTATGGAAGTGATAGTAACAAATGTTTCACTCCACATGTTCCTTGTTTGACAGTAGTAAGCCTCAAGGAGAAATAACCAAGTACGTGACACTAGTTGTCTCCTGGAGTGCAGGGAAAATCAGTTTAACTCGAAGTGAGAATATTCTGGCACCCTGAATGTGATATGGGTTTCAAAATACATGAAGTTTCAGTACGCTCTTAACATTAACTGATGTAAGGAATAAATATGCCACAAGCCCAAGAGGATGAAAAAAAGAAGTTGAACACTTTTGAGATTATTATCATTTTGACAGCTCATCCCTTGCCAATAGTTGATCCTATATGAGAGGAATAGAGATATGACAAACTTGTCTTTCAAATCAATATGCTCATGATATGTGCCAAAATCTGAAAGCATCTAATTTCAACCTTTCACGAGTGAAAGCACATAGCTAGGACATCCAAATATTGGGGTGAAATCGTGTATTGGTTAGAGAGAATGGACACTTTGCTATGAGCTAGACATGTTTCTACCATAACAACTCTCAAGCTACCATATCAGGCCATTTCACTGGCAACTACAATACTAGGAATAAAGCGAGCTACTTGTTGCGGAATGATCTAAGTGGACATGAAGTCATACTGAGATGGGCAAACAAAAAGATCTTCCTATGACGAATTTGTGAAAATCTCAAATTTCCCAGAAACTTTTATGCGGGCAAGTGACCCCTTTCAATTGACATGTACACATATGATAGGTGCTGAGATATGCTCTCATGTTACTAGATAGTGAAAAGGATTCATGATAAATACACAAAGGAACAAAGTAACTGCTCCAACCATAGGAGCCAGGTACACCAGATAGAGTGGCTCTAGAAGGATCTCAGCACTAGGCCGCTATACATTGGATTTGATACCACATAGGTAAAATTTATGACTGTGCATGCATAAGCACAAGTGAGCAGATGTTATCCATATGAATCAAAAGGCTCTGTAAGAAAATTCATCAGGTATAGTCTCTTGTTGATAAATTAGGAAAGCAAGTGGGAAGTATTAATCCTAGAGTTATAACTCAATCCAATGAAATAATTATAGAGTTCAGTTCCACCAGAGATTGTAAGTAAGAGAATTTGTGATAGAATGGCTTCATGAATAATGCGTTTTGTTCAGGAAGTAAGTATATGCAATGTTTTTTGATTTAACGTTTTGTTTAAGACCATATTTGTGTAGGCCCCTTCAATATGGATGTACATATACAACAAGAAAAATAATGTGGTGTTCACAATAAGGTAGTAAGGAGTGACTCACTTTGTGTGATATGGAAATACATTAATTGATGCCCCTCAACTCCATATCCATAACATACATTGGTACCATAGTGGCATACCCTCGAATGATATCTCTTACACTTCACGCAACGGGGATGAGGTCCACTAAACTTACTCGCCCCACTGATATGATATTTACCCTTTTTGTATGCATCAAAAACATTCCCCCTATCCTTCCTCCAAGCCTTCATGGCGGGAGTAACAATCTCTATACCGGTTTGTTATGTGGGCCATTGGAATTTCCCAAGCCTGCCACCCCTAACACACTCTTAAGCGTACTCACAACACGATGCAAAATGTTCCCGTCCTCATATCGGGTAGACCAGGATGGGTGTAACCATCCTAAGGGCTTTTGTTCTTCTTGTGCCCCCTCTTTCCATAACCATAACATATTTCAAGAATCATCCAACATAAAACCTAGTGGCTCTTCTTTCATATCAATTCCGGCTTATTGACGCCAATAATCCTCTTTCATTTCTTAAGTGCTCTCACCACATATTTCGGTTTCGCGGTAAAATTAATCGGAACAAGGACACTTCCCCTAGCAACTGGTTCTTTCAATACCTCCTCGCTGCCTCGAACCTGTGGGTTACTCAAATGGAACATGAGATATGACGATGAAATTAGCTTCCTATCTTGAGCTCTATCGCACAATATGGAGTATCAAAGAAGTGTGAAATTCCTAAATTTTCAAGTAGCCTCCTCATTATAGATGTGGACGATAACACATCGATAAGAAGGACTCTACTAGACACAACTACGAGACATCCTATGACACATTAAACCTTAGGCTCTGATACCAAGTTTGTCACACCCCAAACTCGGGGAGCACGACCGGCGCTCAACCGAGCGAACTCGGCCAAGCACGCCTATTAGATTTCATTTCACCCAAACTCATCCATGAATAAAGAGGAGATGTACTCCATTAATCAAACACTGAAAAAATTTCATTAACAACTCCCATTTCATTTCCATTAGCAGCTTCATTTATAATTTCTAAATTACTGCGAGTTTATAGATATAATAAATAACATGTTTGCTAAATACAACATTTCTAGTTCAATTCCCCATATCAAACATCACCCACAACTTGTCTACGGAGCCTCTAAGTACAATAGAAGAGTAGTATGGAAGTACCGGCAATAAGGCCCTGCTATACCTTAAAACACAATGTACAACTCAAATGACATCAGGTCCGGAATAGAGTAGGGCTCACCAAAACCTGCTAAATAGAGAGTGACTGCTAACGAGGACCAAAGCTGTCCGTTGATGAACCACCTACATCCATTGAAGATGCAGCGCCCCCGACCAAAGGGACGTTAGTACATATGGAATAGTACTAGTATGTAAAGCTAACTGTCCACTTTCAAAATAGAATGCCAATATAAGAAAGGGAAAACCATAGAAACATTAAGTCACAATCAATGATATCCACATCCCAAGTTAAAACAAAATAATTTTCAAAATACGAAAATAATATATATATATATATATATATATATATATATATATATATATTTGGTTGGGAGACCTGTAGCACCGATATACCACTGTTCACAATATCACCTTTTACAATACCAATAGCACCGTACTTTTAGCACGGAGTCCGATCACGACCCGATCGGCTAGGCCGTCTCATCTGAGACATCAACCACAATCACAATCTCATTTACAATTTCTTGCACAATCACCACCATGTGTGAGGTATGGTATCCGATCACGTCCCGATCGGCTAGGCCATCTCACCACAATGCTATGTGGATCGACATCATCCTTTTCTATCAATCATCTCATGCCAATTAAGGGGAATAATTTTATCACATCAATCTCATCCCAAATAAGGGTAATAATCACAATCCACTCCTACACCGACACATGTAGTTTTGGGGTTAGGTTTTTCAACCTACCCTTCCTCGGTGACTTATCGATACTCCCAAATACATTTTTGATTTGTATACCAAGGAAACAACAATACAAATGCATTTACCTCATAGCCTTCCACACCATTTATAGCCTCATTGGCATTTTCATCCACTTACAACATCATTATTTCATTGGCTCTCTTGGCCATACATATGATTCTTAATTCATGGCACAATGGACGTATTTCATATTGCATACTTTCATTTCTTTCCTTTCATAGATCACCATCATAAATATCAACAAATAGAATATTCCGAAAATCACAACTTTAGATTCATTGGTAGTGAAGACTTTAAACACAATGGATTTCTTTCCAAGAAATGGAGTAAAATAATTGGCAATCGAAGCACAAGTTAAAATCATACAAGAGTAACATATCATTTATTCTTAAAACACTTTTCCCCCCAAAGGGAAATACATATTTTCAACTCATGAATACATAAGATCTCAAAACACGTTGGAAATACTTACAAAACATAGCATTAGTTGAAACAACCCGATTTGGGCACGACTTGAGTACATAAGCTTTTACTTATATCAATTTTCGAAGTCAATTTGGAATAATTGAATCAACTCATTTATTAACCTTCTCACATCACTTCATTTCATTGGCACCCATTGGCCCCAAATATAATTTTTATTATCGGCACGGTGGCCACATATTATATCTTTAACCCACTTCTTTCACTTTCAAGCATCCTTATAGATTATCAACAACAAGGTATTTCAAATCAAGACTTTAGGCACACATATAAGCAATTGGAGTTTTTGACACATGGAGTATTCTTTCCAAGTTAAGCATAATGGACTTTCGTTTGAAACACGGCACAAAGCCATAACATTTTAATACACATATCATTCTTGAACACATTTCCGAAGGATAACATAATGTGATAGGAATATTCGGAACACATTTTGAATACATAATTCTCGACACTTGCTAACTCGGGACAATCGAATTTATTGGGAATAACTCGGAATATGGGAATAAAGATCTTGATCCAACCATACTTGAAACTTACGGGAACATCATGGAATTCATTTCTAAAAGAGTAGTTTAGCCAACATACCTCACTTTGAGCTTTTCTTAAATTACTACGACGTTTCGAAAATCCTAGCAATCCTAATCTATTTTGAGGCATAACAAAACTGAACCATAATTAGGAAGATATTCGTGGTTTCAGCTTATTTGAGCATTTTATCAAACACTAGGTGTGCAAATTTGACTACAAGGTTCTTCTACAAGATTTCCTTCATTTCACAACTAATCTTTACTTATTTGAGCTGAACAATCTTCCCACAAACCTTATTGGTACATGCATATATAAATAATACTCTTACACCCAAGAATAATACTCCTAATAAACCATCTTCTACCCAAATTAGAAATTGAAAACTAGGGTATGGAACCTTACCTCTTAGATGAAGAACTTGAGGGATTTCTTATTGGATTTCAAGGCTTGAGTAATATTTGATGAACAAGGGCTTAGGAATTTCTCCTCTCACTCTAGGGCACTTTCCCCTCTCTAAAAATATCAGATTATCCCTCCAAAATGATCCTAAGATCATTTTATAGGAACTAGGGTCGGGTTATGAAATTAGAAAAACGGACCCTTAAATATCCGGACCGGGCTATAGAGCAGGCTAAGCATGGTCTATAGCGAGCTACAGACCAAGCTTCGCGAGCTCTATAGCGAGCTACAGATCAGGCTTCGTGAGGGATATAGCACGGTCTAGCGCACTATAGACCTGACTTCGCGAGGGTTATAGCACGGTCTAGCGCGCTACAGACCTAGCTTCGCGAGGGTTATAGCATGGTCACATTCTTCCAACCTTTGGAAATTTGGTCATAACTTCTTGTAGAAGTGTCCAAATGAGAATCAGTTTAAAGCGTTAGAAACTAAACTCAAAGGGATTTAGTTTGATAGGTAGATCACCTCCTAAGTCATTAAACTTTGGTAGCAGCATGCTTTTGAAGTAGGATCGTGTGCGAATTGAGACATCATTTCCACTTAATGTATCTAACTTGTTCCACACGAATTCTTGCCATTCACAAATCTCCTTAGTATGTTTCAACACACCTTAAACATATATTTTTCATTTCAAAATAATTCAGTTCTATCCCATGGGTCCCCTTTAACACTCGAACATGTTATTGCCATATACTGTTGGTGCACTTTAAAATCTTAAATCATTAGAAAAGTTTTAACGGGGCCTTACATTCTCCCCCACTTAGGATCATTCTTCCTCGAATGAGGAGTAGAGTCCGTCCCCAAACACTTAATATAACACATCTCTTCTCTTTCGCACATCTCAAACTCCCAAATTTGACTAACTCCCAAATTTTTCAGAAATTGCGATAGAGTTTCCTCTGTATTCGGGCCTATCCACTTGTCATGGAATCACCAAAACCAGTCCTAACAACATATCCACAACTCCACAAAGCATCACAATATATATCGACAACATTAATCTCAACATTACAGGCATCATATTAGTAAGAGTGATATTTGGATATGAGCTGCACACATTTACATCATAACACATTTAAAGTGCCTTTCGATCTACAATCATTTGACTATACACCCAAGTGAGAAATTTTTATTTCCTTAACACTTTTGGA
Source organism: Nicotiana otophora (assembly GCA_000715115.1). Taxonomy (NCBI): domain Eukaryota; kingdom Viridiplantae; phylum Streptophyta; class Magnoliopsida; order Solanales; family Solanaceae; genus Nicotiana; species Nicotiana otophora. Next base: position 89,643 of record AWOL01S0019180.1, on the reverse strand, counting down.
CCTCAAGGTGGCCTCCTCGACTTACAGACTTCGTCATAACATATTAACGAAGGCAATCTCAACTCTCAGACTTATCTAAAAAGGATGGCATATAGATACCTCTCATAATCCAATTATCCATTAACTTCATCTTCACTAGCTTTCACCGGAACGATAGACAAAGGAATTACATTTACCTTCATAGACATAGACACGTGATACACCGGGTATATGGAGGACAATAGTTTGGCCTATTTTCTTCAAGATTTGATAAGGCCTAATGTCACTACACATACTTTACCTTCCTTAACAATTCACCCAACATAGTCATAGGGAAAATCTTGAGAGTAACCTATTCACTTTTTTCAACTCTAAATCCCTACGCCGAACACCCAAACTAAACCTTTGGCGACCTCCAACTATTACTCTAAGATGTGCTAGCTTGAATATGACCATAAAACTTCTTATCCAATATATTTGATCATGGGATGATGCTTCTTCTTTGACATGTTTGAACCTTCAACCCCTATAGGTTTACTATAAATAGGAACAACGAGGTTTTGAGTTTGAGCTGAAATTATTCAAGAATCCATCAAGGTGCTGAGCAGGGCATTTCAGGAGGTTATATTCTAAGAGACATGAAGATTACTGCCAACAACGTTGATATGGTTAATCAGTGTGATGACATCAATTATTGGACAAATAAGGCATATACTTTCCTAGTACACATTGATAACGTGGAAAAATGCACATGATCCGGAGATGTAAAAGAAGTCAGTCATTTTAGACATGTGACATATGTGAGGCATGATCAGGAGGATACACCATTAGCGTCAGTTATTCTGGGAAGATGATGAGTTATGAAAGTGATAATAACAATTGTTTAACTCCACATATGCCTTGTTCGGCAATAGTAAGCCTCAAGGAGAAATAGCCAAGTACGTGACACCAGCTGTCTCCAGGAATGTAGGAAAAATCAGTTTAACTCCAAGTGAGAATATTCTGGCACCCTGAATGTGGTATGGGTTTCAAAATACATGAAGTTGCACTACACTCTTAACATTAACTGACACAAGGAATAGATATGCCACAAGCCCAAGAGGATGAAAAAAAGAAGTTGAACACTTTTGAGATTATTATCATTTTGACAGCTCATCCCTTGCCAATAGTTGATCCTATACGAGAAGACTAGAGATACGACAAGCTTGTCTTTCAAGTCAATATGCTTATGATATATGCCAAACTCTGAAAGCATCTAATTTCAACCTTTCACGAGTGAAAGCACATAGCTAGGGCATCCAAATATTCGGGTGAAATCATGTATTGGTTAAAGAGAATGAACACTTTGCTATGAGCTAGACATGTTTATACCATAACAACTCTCAAGCTGCCATAGCAGGCCACTACACTGACAACTACAATACTAGGAACAAAGTGAGCTAGTTATTGCGGAGTGATCTAAGTGGACATGAAAGTCATACTGAGATGGGCAAACAAAAAGATCTTCCTGTGACGAATATTTGAAAATATCAAATTTCCCAGAAATGTTTATGCGGACAAGTGACCCCATAACATACATTGGTACCATAGTGACATACCCCCGAATGATATCTCTTACACTTCACGCAACGGGGATGAGGTCCACTAAACTTACTTGCCCCACTGATATGATACTTACCCTTTTGTATACATCAAAAGCATTCCCCTTATCCTTCCTCCAAGCCTTCATGGCGGGAGTAGAAATCTCTATACCGGTTTGTTATGTGGGCCATTGGAATTTCCCAAGCTTGCCACCCCTATCACACTCTTGAGCGTACTCACAACACGACGAAAAAATTTTCCCGCCCGCATATCAGGCAGAAGGGGATAGGTGTAACCAACCTAAGGGCTTGTTTTCTTCTTGTGTCCCATCTTTCCACAACCATAACATATTTCAAGATTCATCCAACATAAACCCGAGTAGCTCTTCTTTCATATCAATTACGGCTTATTGATGCCAATAAACTTCTTTCATTTCTTAGGTGCTCTCACCACATATTCCGGTGGCGCGGTACCATTAATAGGAACAAGGACACTTCCCTACCAACTAGTTCTTTCAATACCTTCTCGCTGCCTCAAACCCGTGGGTTACTCATATGGAAAATGAGATATGACGAGGAAATTAGCTTCCTATCTTGATCTCTATCGCTTGATATGGAGTATCAAAGAAGTGTGAGATTCCTAAATGTCCAAGTAGACTCTTTATTATAGATGTGGTTGACAACACACCGATAAGAAGGACTCTACTAGACACAGCTCCGAGATATCCTAGGACACTTTAAAACTTTAGGCTCTGATACCAAGTTTGTCATGCCCCGAACTCGGGGAGCGCGACCGGCACTCAACCGAGTGAACTCGGCCAAGCAAGCCTGATAGATTTTCTTCTACCCAAACTCATCCATGAATAAAAAGGAGATGTACTCCATTAATCAAACACTAAAACGATTTCATTAACAACTCCCATTTCATTTTCATTAGCAGCATCATTTATAATTTCCAAATTAATGCGAGTTTATAGATATAATGAATAGCATGTTTGCTAAATACCAATATTTCTAGTTCAATTCCCCACATCAAACACCACCCACAACCTATCTACGGAGCCTCTAAGTACAATAGAAGAGTAGTATGGAAGTGCCGGCAACAAGGCCCCTGCTATACCTTAAAACACAATGTACAACTCAAATGACATCAGGTCCGGAATAGAGTAGGGCTCACCAGAACCTGCAGAATAGATAATGACCGCTAACGAGGACCAAAGCTGCTTGCTGATGAACCACCTGCATCCATTGAAGATGCAGCGCCCCCGACAAAAGGTACATTAGTACATATGGAATAGTACTAGTATGTAAAGGTAACTATCCAATTTCAAAATAGAATGCCAATATAATAAAGGTAAAACCATAGAAACATCAAGTCACAATCAATGATATCCAAATGCCAAGTTTAAACAAAAAAAATTTCAAAATACGAAAATAATATGTATATATATATATATAGCACCGATATACCACTGTTCACAATATCAACTTTTACAATACCAAGACCATCGTACTTTTAGCACCGAGTTCAATCACGACCCGATCTACTAGGCCGTCTCATCCGAGATATCAACCACAATCACAATTTCAATTACAATTTCCAGCACAATCACCACCATGAGTGCGGCATGGTGTCCGATTACGACCGGATCGGCTAGGCCATATCACCACAATGTCGTGTGGATCGACATCATCCTTTTCTATCAATCATCTCATCCCAATTAAGGGGAATAATTTTATCACATTAATCCCATCCCAAATAAGGGGAATAATCACAATCTACTCCTACACTGGCACGTATAGTTTCGGGGTTAGGTTATTTCAATCTACCCTTAGTCGGTGACTTATCGATACTCCCAAATACATTTTTGATTTGTATACAAAGGAAACAACAACACAAATGCATTTACCTCATAACCTTCCACACCATTTAAATCCTCATTGGCATTTTCATCCACTTACAACATCATTATTTCATTGGCTCTCTTGCCCATACATATGATTCTGCATTCATGGCACAATGGACGTATTTCATATTGCACACTTTCATTTCTATCCTTTCATAGATCACCGTCATAAATATCAACAAATAGAATACTCCAGAAATCACAACTTTAGGCTCATTGGTAGTGAAGACTTTAAACACAATGGATTTCTTTCTAAGAAATGGAGTAAAATAATTGACAATCAAAGTATAAGTTAAAATCATACACGAGTAACAAATCATTTGTTCTTGAAACACTTTTCCCCCAAAGGGAAATACACATTTTCAACTCATGAATACATAAAATCTCAAAACACGTTGGAAATACTTACAAAACATAGCATTAGTCGAAATAACCCGATTCGGGCATTCAGAACACGTTTTGATAGGAACATTCGGAACACGTTTTGAATACATAATTCTCGACACTTGCTTACTCGGGACAATCGAATTTATTGGGAACAACTCAGAACATGGGAATAAGGAACTTGATCCAACCATGCTTGAAACTTACGGGAACATCATGGTATTCATTTCTAAAAGAGTAGTTTAGCCAACATACCTCACTTTGAGCTTTCCTTAAATTACTACGACATTTCGAAAATCCTAGAAATCCCAATATATTTTGAGACATAACAAAATTGAACCATAATTAGGAAGATATTCGTGGTTTCAACTCTTTTGAGAATTTTATCAAACACTAGATTTGTAAATTTGACTACAAGGTTCTTCTAAAAGATTTCCTTCATTTCACAACTAATCTTTACTTATTTGAGCTGAACAATCTTTCTACAAACCTTATTGGTACATGCATGTATAAATAATACTCTTACACCCAAGAATAATACTCCTAATCAACCATCTTCTACCGAAATTCGAAATTGAAAATTAGGGTATGGAACTTTACCCTTAGATAAAGAACTTGAGGGATTTCTTGTTGGATTTCAAGGCTTGAGCAAGATTTGATGAACAAGGGCTTATGAATTCCTCCTCTCACTCTAGGGCACTTTCCCCTTTCTAAAAATATCAGATTATCCCTCCATAATGACCCTAAGATCGTTTTGTAGGAACTAGAGTCGGGTTATGAAATTAGAAAAATGGACCCTTAAAAATCTGGACCGGGCTACAGACCAGGCTAGGCACGGTCTGTAGCGAGCTACAGACCAGCCTTCGCGAGGAATATAGCATGGTCTAATGCGCTACAGACCTGGCTTCGTAAGGGTCATATCGTCTTGTAGGAGTCTTCAAATGCTGAACGGTTTGAAGAGTTAGAAACTAGACTCAAAGGACTTTAATTCTTATTGGTAGATCACCTCCTAAGTCATTATAGTTTGGTAGAAGCATGCTTTTGAAGTAGGATCTTGTGCGAATTGAGACATCATTTCCACTTAATGTATCCAACTTGTTCCACACGAATTCTTGACATTCACAAAACTCCGTAGTATGTTTCAACACACCTTAAACATATATTTTTCATTTCAAAATAATGTGGTTCTATCCCATGGGTCTCCTTTAACACTCGAACACGTTATTCCCAAATACCGTTGGCGCACTTTAAAATCTTAAATTATTAGAGAATTTTTAACTGGGCCTTACACTTATTGTTTATCTAGTTTCAAACAGTTGTACTTTGTTTCAGACTATATATGTAGTATTTTAGTCGCTCATGTACTTATGACTCTGGATTTCTGGGAGTAGTTAGCATCCCATTACTTTTATTCACTGTGTTAAATTTGGAGTTTATTTCTCGTTAAATATCATTACTTTGTATTAAATGCTAAAATTGGTTAAATAATCTAGCTAACATTGGCTTGCCTAGAAAGTGAAATGTCAGGCGTCATCACGGTCCCGAGGGTAGAATTCCGGGTTGTGACAAGTTGGTATCTGAGCATTAGGTTGCTTAGGTCTCACGAGTCATGAGCAAGCTTAGTAGATTCTGGAGGATCGGTACGGAGATGTCTGTACTTATCTTTTAGAGGCTATGGAGATTTAGGAAAATTTCACTTCTTTCTTTCCCTATCGTGCGATTTTACTCTATAATTGATGTTTGAATTATTCCATTCTTGTTCTCTCGCAGATGGTGAGAACACGCACAACATCTACAGCCAGGTAGGAGATGGATCCCTTGTTGCATCCACTACCAGGGGTAGGAGCCAGGGCCGTGGTAGGGGCCGAGGTAGAGGCAGATCTCAACCTAGAGCATGTGCAGCAGCACCCACTGTGGAGCCTCAGATTGATCATGAGGAGGAGATCCAAGCCCAGACCACACATGTGAATGCAGCTAATGTTTGGAAGTAGTTGCAACAAGATGCAGAAGTGTATGGGGAGTTCTAGCATATAGAAGGCAACGATGTGCGAAAAAGAGAAGGAACACATCAAGGACACGACAAGGCAGAGAAGTTCGTACTAGAGATTAATACGCGACATTTTAGCAGATACACACTCTAGGAAGATGCAGATGAAGGTTTACAAAAGAAGTTGGATGTTTTACTATTGGATTCTATGCTCTCATAATGGCTACAACAATGGGAAGATGATCAAAGCTGCAGAACAAGAAGAATTCATATGGGACTCAATTGTCAAGATTTAGCATGGCTAGTTTTTTTTACTCAGTTTATTAGTAGTTTTCATATTGTGATATCAGTATTGAGTACAATACTCAACGGTGATAATAGGAATTATGTACTCGTCAAAGTTTATTGCTTTCATCATGTAAGACCTCCTGACACTTTATCTTGTTTTTGATTTTATTTATATAAAAACTAGCCCTAGGCAACTTGTCTAGTGGATTTGCTAAAAAGCAAAAGCCCAGACCGCACCAGTCGGTAGGGGTGTTCGTCGGTCGGTACGGTACGGTATTTAGACATTTTGGCTCAGTATTTTTGGTATTTGGTTTTTTAAAATGCAATACCAATACCGTACCTAATTAAATTCAGTATGGTTCAGTTTTTCTCCTTTTAGTTTCGGTTTATTCGGTTTGGTAACTTCGGTTTATTCGGTTTGAATACTAACTAGCGCATAGAGTCATAGACTGTAATGTTCTAAATTAAAGTACTCAAAAGTACAAAACTAAAAGCATTTGTTGACAAAATATTTGTCCAAAACTAGCAAATATCAACCCAGAGAGAGCAAAATATACATAAAAGAATAAATTTGATCATTAGAAATGTCTTGTGATGTGATGCCAAAATGCTATACTTTTAGCACATTACGCGGCCTATATTTTGTTGGTCTAATGAGTTATTGTGCGATATTTGAGCTAAATTGTGTTATTTTATGTGTAGAAATATCGGAAGCAATCATCAAATGAAAATTGCACAAAAAGAGGACAAAAATACAAGAAAAGAGCACAAAAGCATCAAGTATCCAAACCGTGCTATAGACCAGGCTTAGAAAGGTATAGATCGCGCTAGAGAGCTCGCCTAGCAAGGTTTATACCGCACTACAGAGCTCATCCAGCAAGGTTTAGACCGCTCTACAGAGCTCGCCCAGCGAGGTTTAGACTGCGCTATAGACCAGGCTTCGTGAGGTCTATAGTATGGTAATTAAAAGTTGCGGGTTAAAAGACCCAAACCCAAAATTGGATCAGGGGATTGACATAAATACTCCCCAAATGAGTTATTCTAGGGTTGGATAGAATTTTGGAGAAGAACTAGTCTACCAAGCACTATGGAGCAAGAATCAAATGAGTTTTCCCTTCCTTTATCTCTTTACTTTGTAGTTTCATGTCTTCAAATATTATGTTGATTGTTGTTGTATTTATGAGTAGCTAAACTCTCTTATCTAAGGTGTGAGGGAACCTATTGGAGTATGATTCTGTAACGACCCAATCGGTCGTTTTGAGCATTTGCACTTGGCTCGGTAATTTACAATCGTGAGTAGCTCCGTATGATGTATTTCAAAATCGAATTGGAAGAATGGATTTCATTATTGAAGCTTTAAATTGGGAGAGTTGACTAATTTTGACTTTTTTATTATTTGACCTCGGATTCGAATTTTGATGGTTCTGTTAGCTCCGTTGGGTTATTTTGGACTTAGGAGCGCATCCGGATTGTGATTTGGAGGTCCGTGGTTGAATTTGGCTAGAAATGGCGAAAGTTAAAATTTTGAAAAGTTTGACTGGGAGTGGACTTTTTGATATCGGGGTCGGATTCCGATTCTGGAAGTTGGAACAGGTCCGTAATGTCGAATGTGACTTGTGTGCGAAATTTGAGGTCAATCGGACGTGGTTTGATAGGTTTCGGCATCGGTTGTGGAAGTGGAAGTTTCAAATTTCATTGAATCCGAATTGAGGTGTGATTAGTCGTTCCGATGTTGTTTTGTGTGTTTTGAGGCCTCGAGTAAATCCTTGTTATGTTGTGGGACTTGTTGGTATGTTTGGACGGGGTCCCGAGGGGCTCGGGCGTGTTTCAGATTTTGTTCAGACTATTTTCCTCTATTTTGGCCATGCTGGTTTATTCTGGTTTTCTGGCGCGTGGATTGTTTTTCGCGATCGCGGATCAGTTGATCCGATCGCGTAAAGGGAAAATGGAGCTGGGCTTCTTTTTATTCGCGGTCGCGATTGGCCAGAAGCGATCGTGTAGCTTTGTGTTGAAGATTGTCTGCATTCGCGTATGAGGAACTGCGATCACGAAGTGTTGAGGTTTGGCAGCTGGAGCTGGAGGCCTTCTTCATCGCATTCGCGTAGTTGGAGACGCGTTCGCGATGGTCTGAGCCATATATGAGACGCGTTCGCGAGGTGTTTACTACGAACGTGAAGTGTATTATGCCTGGGCAGATTACAAAGTACTTTATTTCGAGGGTTTCGGCCATGTTTACATTTTGGGAGTTATGGAGCTCGGATTGAGGCGATTCTTGAAGCTATTTTCACCATATGAATTGTGTAAGTATTCTCTGCTCAGTTTTAGTAATATTTCATCAATCTACCTTCATTTTTGGTAATTGGATTGTGAATTTTAAAGAGAAAATTGGGGGTTTTGGCCAGAAGTTTCATAATATGATTTTTTGAGTTTTGAACATTGAATTGGAGTCGGATTTGAGTGAAACTAGTGTGACTGGACTCGTAATTGAATGGGTTGTTGGATTTTGTAAATTTTTTCGGGTTCCGAGGTACAGGCTCGGGTTGGGATTTTTGCCGATTTTGGCATTTGGATTCAAGATTTGATCTTTTTTGATCGGGATTAGGTCCTTTAGCATTGTTTGATGTATTTGAGTTGTTTCTGGTTAGTTTCGAGCTGTTCAGAGGTTGGAACGTGCGGGATGGCATTTTAGAGCATCCCTTGGCTTGCTTGGTGTTGGCATTGGCTTGTTCGAGGTAAGTAACTCTTCTAATCTCATTGCTGAGGGTATGAAACCCCGAAATATATGTTATGTGATTGATATTGAGGTGACGCACATGCTAGTTGACGGGTTTGTGGGCGTGCACCATGTGAATTGGGACTCTGTTGTTTCCATGGCATTGCATAGTGGTCCTACGTTGTTGATATCTGTGTTTTCACTATGTGATAAAGTAGTTAAGATGTCAATCATGCTCGATATGATGTTTAGGCATTATGCCGATACTGTTTGGACCCATAGTGGTTGTTTTTTTCGTCACCTTACTGATTTCACTGATATTTCATACCCAGTCATATCCATGCATTCATGCCATGTCACAGTCTCAGTTAGTATTTATTGATACATCATATCATTGTTGCCCGGCTAGTTTCATGACATTGTGAGTCTATGAGTGAGACTGGAGAGATTGATGACTGAGTGAGGCCGAGGGCCTGAGTGAGAGTGATAATTTGGGATCGGGCTACACACTGCAGCATGATATATTGATTACATTATGGGATCGGGTTGCACGCCACAACGAGCCTTAGGGCTGTATATGTATATGAATCGGGTTGAACGCCGCAACGAGCCTTATGGCTATTTATATATTATAGGATCGGGCTGCATGCCGCAGCGATATAGTGCTTGGGCTGAAAGGAGCCCCTCCAGGAGTCTGCACACCCCCAGTGAGCGCATTCGACTATAAACAGGGATCGGGCTGCACGCCGCAACGGGTATTGCACAGCGCTGAGTGATTGAGTGTGTTGATCATAGTGAGAGAGAATGCCAGACAGTGAGATTGAGTACTCTGAGAGCATAAGTACATGAGCTCATCATCGAGATGCATTGCATTTGACATGCGTACTTGAGATACATGCATAGAGGTACATTTTCTTCTGCTACCCAGTTTTGGGGGCATTTATGATTTTACCTGTATCTTGGCATGTAGGCATAGAGAAGTACCTTCCTCATGCTTTTTGGAAATGAAACATTCGTCGAAAGGAGTCTTTGGAAAAAATCACAGTTTTCAAACTTACTCGTATTTTGGATTTATCAGTAAAATATTTGGATTTTCACTGAGATACTTGAAAAGAATGCCTATTTTTTCTGGAGCTGTGAACGGACTGAGCCTTTTTATTTCTGAGATACCCTTTTGTTACGTGTACTATGTTGTTATGAACTGTTGTGGAATATTGGTATTGGCTCTGACCTTTCTGTTAGCTCGTCACTACTTTCAACCTAAGTTTAGGTTTGTTACTTATTGAGTACATGGGGTCGGTTGTACTCATACTACACTTCTGCACCTTGCGTGCAGATATTGGCGACTGATGTTGCTGTGTTCGATGGGAGCTGGATTGAAGATGTACATGTGTCCCGGCTGTAGCTGCCTCTTGTTCATGGTAGCTTTAGATCTGTAAAACTCTATTTATGTACTATTCAAACAGACTATATATTTATTTTATTTTCGCTTTGTAAACTCTATTCTTAGAAGCTCATGATTTGTACTACCAGTTTTTGGGGAATGTATTAGATTCAAATATTTCTTTACTTAATTGCTTTATTAATTGTTATTGGAATTGGTTAGTGGTTAATTGGCTTACCTAGCGGGTTGGGTTAGGTGCCATCACGACTAGTCGGATTTGTGTCCTGACAGATTCTTTACTGCGTTAATATAGATTTGCCTTTGATTTTTCTCTACGTGTTCAACTATATTTTCATTGTTGTTAATTGAAGAGATCTCAGTTAACTGTGCATATTTAGTGTGTATATTGCTCGAGAGAGAGAGAGTGATTAATTGGCTTACCTAGCGGGTTGGGTTAGGTGCCATCACGACTAGTCGGATTTGTGTCCTCACAGATTCTTTACTGCGTTAATATAGATTTGCCTTTGATTTTTCTCTACGTGTTCAACTATATTTTCATTGTTGTTAATTGAAGAGATCTCAGTTAACTGTGCATATTTAGTGTGTATATTGCTCGAGAGAGAGTGAACATTTAGGTAGTTGTGGAACAATATCACTCCTAATGTAGTTGAGAGATCGATACGGAGAGTTTAAAGGCAGGATTAGAGATAACAAAGCCTTGGTGGGATCGTCGTGAGTTGTAAATTAGTGCCAGCTAGCGTAGTTCGAGAGAATATGTCTAGTAAATTGTAGTAGTTACTCAAGAGAGAGCTACGACACTTAAAGTATTCACGATCGGTAGAAAATATTTAGGCAAATTTATAGTAAACATATCGGGGAAGATTCCGACAATAAGGAAAATCATAACCTTAGACTTTTCCAAATCTTGTCTACAATATTTGCCTTGTTAGTTATAAATTACTGCATTTTTAATTACTTTGATCTTAGTTAGTAAACTCTCAAATTGTTATATAATATTTTTGAAAGTTGATTACTTGAATTCGTGCAAAACTATTAGTTGTAATAAACACATTATTTCCCTGTAGGATTCGACTCCGGACTTGTAAACCAGATTATATTTTCAACGATCGCTTAGTCCTTTTTATAAGGCATAGTTGGGCGTGATCAAATTTTGGCATCGTTGCCGGGGAAGCAACAGTGTTACTAATTATAGCTATAAGAATTTGTAGGATTCTTAGTTTAGTCAATTTTATCCATTTTTATTCATTACATTGAAATTCTAACGTTTGTGCGTTTGTGGTCTTGTGTGTTATAGGTGTATGCCTAGAAATCTTCAAGATCTGATGAATTGTTTGAAGCATTATCGGATCATGAGAAAACTTTCAAGGCATTAAATCGTGCAAACAAGAAAGACAAATAACATCATCACCCAAGAGAACAAATTGAACCAAACATGGGTGACGCTTTGGATAATCAAAACAATCGAAACAATGTGAATGACCCGAACAATAAGGGTGTGGCACCTCTTCTGCCAGAAGAAGCTTTGTATGATTGGGCACAACCCACTGCTGAAAATTTGTCAACTTCAAGCAGCCCCTCAGATACAAGCGGAGTCATTTCAAATCACAAACAACATGCCACATTTGCTGCAAAATAAGGAATTGTTCTCTGGGTCTTACATTGAAGATCCACAACAGCATGTGAAAAGTTTTCTGTCAATTTGTGTCACGCAAAGGCAAATAAATGTGACACTCCAAGTAATAAGACTATTGTTATTTCCATTCTCAGTGACAGGAGAAGCCCAGACTTGGCTTAATTCGCTCCCCATAAATTCCATTACCATTTGGGAGGAATTAGTCAAGCAGTTTTTGAACAAGTTTTACCCACCAAATAAGATCGCCAAGCAAGTTGATGAAATATTGAGCTTCAGGCAGAAACCAACTAAAACATTACAAGAAACATGGGAGAGGTTCAAAGGTATGCTGGTTAAGTGTCCACATCATGGCATTCCAAATCAGATGTTGGGACAAGGGTTTTACATGGGATTGGCGGATCATTTGAAGGCCAATGTTGATGCTTCAGCAGGTGGAGCATTTTTGAGCAAGTCATTTAGAGAATGTAAAGTCCTGCTAGACAAAATGGCTCAAAACTCAGGCTGGATGACAAGAGACACTACAATCACCCCTATAGTTCACTTAGTAGCATTGGACCCAAACAATTCCATACCCGAGAATATGGCTACTCTAATGACACAAATGAGCATCCTCACCAAGAAGATTGATGAATCAGGCCAGAAGCAGGTACACATAGTTGACACGACTAATGGGGCATTATGTACACCATGCATAAACCAACCATACGTGTGTTCATAGAGTGGTGAAAGTGACAACTAGAACGGTGAAAGTGACAACTAGAACTATCAAGAGAACATGAACTATGGGGGCAACTATGGAGGCTAGAGGCAAGGTGGTCAGAATTGGGGACAGCAAAATCAACAATATAGACCAGCACATCAACAATACAATAACACTAACAATCCTGGAGCTATGCGACCACAGGGTCAAGTAGTACCTTACCAAAGGCAACAGGGGTACAGTCAGCATAATTAGCAGCTAGCTTATCAACAACCTCAGCAACAACAACTAGTGAGATAAGATGATGGGTTGTCTGAAATTAAAGGAATATTGCAGTAACTGATTGGGTCTAATGGAAAAATGCAAGAGAAGGTGGAAGCACATGAGTCAGCGATAAAAGGTATTGAGATTCAATTAGGCCAAATATCTATGGCTCTGAATAATCATCCCCAAGGGACTTTACCTGCAGACACAAATGTCAATCCGAAGGAGCAGGGCCCGAATCAACTTATGGTGGTAAGCCTGAGAAATGGTAGAGATCTTGATTTAGAGCAAGAAATTGCTCATGAGTGCCGGTCATCTAAAACACTTATGACAGTGTCAATTGAGTTAGATGAGTCAACTGAGCTAACAGAAGTAAGAGTGCAACTAGCCCATGAGAAAATAAATAAGGAAAACAAAGTTTCTGAGGAGACTGAGAAAGTGCAGGACAAGGCATTAGAAAAAGTGCCTTAGCAGGATCTAACTCAAGCTAGAGCAAAGAAGCGACCTCCGGCTCCCGCAAAGGTTGGCCAAATATCAGAAGGATGAACAGTACAAAAAATTCATGGAAATGCTGAAGCAATTCCGGTAAACATTCCTCTAATTGATGCTCTGGGGGAGATGCCTGGTTATGCAAAAATGATGAAGGACTTGATGTCTCGTAAGTTCGACTTCCAAGACTTGGCAACTATCATGTTGACACAAACTTGTAGTGCTGTTGTGTCAAGACCTATAGTTGAGAAGTTCTCCGACCGTGGAAGCTTCATAATTCCATGCACCATAAGTAGCTATGCATTTGCCAAAGCATTGTGTGATTTGGGAGCAAGTATAAATATGATGCCATTGTCTATCTATAAAAAGTTAGGCATTGGAAGAGCAAGGCCCACATCCGTGTTATTGCAGCTAGCTGACCGAACGGTAAAAAGACCATCAGGTATACTTGACGATGTATTGGTGCAAGTTGAAAAATTTGTGTTTCCCGCAGATTTTGTCATTCCCATAATTTTGGGAAGGCCGCTCTTAGCCAGAGGGAGAGCTCTGATTGATTGTGAAATGGGGGAGCTGAAAATGAGGCTGAATAATGAAGAAAGAACATTTAATGTGCAAAAGTCTATACGGCGACCCAGTGAGTTTGCAAATTGCTCTTTGTTAGACACGGTGGATGTAATCATGGAGGAAGATGATGAGGCACTTAATGCAAAAGATCCTCTAGCAGCCTGCCTTATGAACTTAGAAAAAGTAAATGGTGAGGACTTGGAGGAATGGGTGTTGGCTCTTCAAGGGTAAGGGTACTGAAAAAGAGAGCTCAAATTCAAGCCTTTACACTCAGAAGAAAGAAAGACCCCTCCAGCCAAGCCATCGATCGAAGCACCACCACAATTGGAACTGAAACCACTACCATCTCACCTCAGGTATACTTTCTTGGGACCTAATTCGACTTTACCTATTATTATCTCATCTGGTTTGTTAGATGTGCATGTAGAACAACTTTTACAGGTGTTGAAAGGGTGCAAGAATGCAATTGGTTGGACCATAGCAGACATTAAGGGTATCAACCCGGCCTTCTGTATGCATAAACTTCCATTGGAAGATGGGCACAAACCTTCTAGAGAACATCAAAGAAGGTTGAACCCTAACATGAAGGAATTTATAAAGAAGGAAGTGATCAAGTGATTAGATGCAAGAATTATTATTCCCATGTCAGATAGCAATTGGGTTAGCCCAGTTCAGTGTGTGCCAAAGAAAGGCGGGATGACTGTTGTGCAAAATGAGAACAATGAGTTAATTTCAACAAGAATAGTCACGGGATGGCGAATTTGCATGGACTATAGAAGATTGAACAAGGCCACCTGAAAAGATCATTTCCCCTTGCCGTTCATTGATCAGATGCTAGATAGATTGGAAGGGAAGTCCTACTTTTTCTTCTTGGATGGATACTCGGGGTACAATCAAATATCTATCACCCCAGAGGATAGAGAGAAAACGCCATTCACATGTCCATATGGAATTTATGCTTTTCGGAGAATGCCATTTGGCCTATGCAATGCACCCGCCACATTCCAAATGTGCATGATGGCCATCTTCACATATATGGTAGAGGACATAATGGAGGTTTTCATGGATGGTTTCTTAGTGGTGGGAAACTCTCTTGATAATTGCCTTCGAAATCTTAAAAGAGTGTTGCGGAGATGTATGGAGACTAATCTAGTGCTAAACTGGGGAAATTGCCATTTTATGGTACAGGAAGGTATAGTCTTGGGACACCTAGTGTCAAGTAAGGACATTGAGGTCGACCGCACCAAGATTAATGTAATAGAGAAGCTGCCACCACCCACTTCCGTCAAGGAAATCAGAAATTTCCTTGGTCACGCCGATGTTTACGAGCAGTTCATAAAAGATTTTTCCCAGATTGCTAACCCTTTGTGTGAATTGCTTGAAAGAAATCACCCTTTTGTATTTTCTGATGAATGCAGGGTAGCTTTCGAAGGATTGAAGAAGAGGCTAGTGTCTGCACCTATCATAGTTGCACCTGACTGGGAGCAACCATTTGAGCTGATGTGTGCTGCAAGTGACCATGCCGTGGGAGCAGTACTTGGACACAAAAAAGATAAAATCATGCATCCAATCTACTATGCAAGTAGAACATTGAATCGCGCTCAACTGATTACACAGTGAAAGAAAAAGATATGCTAGCAGTGGTGTTTGCATTTGACAAATTCTGGTCCTACTTAATAGGTTCAAAGGTAATTGTTTATACTGACCATGCTGCTCTCAGGTACCTAATTGATAAAAAGGAAGCAAAGTCGCGCCTGATTTGATGGGTTCTACTGCTACAAGAGTTTGACTTAGAAATTCGTGATCGAAAAGGAACGGAAAACCAAGTTATCGATCACTTGTCCAGGCTTGAAGGAGCTGAAATGAAGGTTGAGGTGGAAGATATCATGGAGACTTTTCCGGATAAATAACTTTTAGCCACGAGCCTTGAGGATGCGACATGGTATGTAGACATTGCAAACTACCTGGCAAGTGGTATTGTTCCCTATGAATTGTCTTCTGTGCAGAAGAAAAAGTTTTTTTGTGATTATCGCATGTATTTCTGGGATTAACCATATTTGTTTCGGATATGTATTGATAACATGATCCGGAGATGTATTCCCGAGATAAACCAAGCTTCTGTTTTGCAGGCATGTAATGCTTTGCCTTATGGAGGTCATTTCAGAGGAGTAAGGACAGCTGCTAAAGTTTTGGAGTCGGGCTTCTATTGGCCAACATTGTTAAAAGATGCACATTTTTGGGTAAACAGTTGTGATGAGTGTCAAAGGACAGGGAATATTTCTAGTTGACATGAGATGCCCATGAACCCAATCCAAGAAGTGGAAATATTTGATGTATGGGAAATCGACTTTATGGGACCATTTGTCAGCTCATACAACAACAAGTATATACTCGTAGCAGTGGACTATGTCTCGAAATGGGTAGAAGCTGTAGCACTCCCAGCAAATGATGCAAAGGGAGTTATTAGTTTTCTAAGAAAACATATCTTCACCCGATTTGGAACTCCAAGGGAGATCATCAGTGATGGAGGAACTCACTTCTGCAATCGAGCCTTCGCAAAATTGCTGGAAAAATATTGCGTACGCCATACGGTTGCCACTCCGTATCACCCACAAACAAATGGACAAGTTGAGGTGTCAAATAGAGAAATCAAGAGTGTTTTAACCAAAACTGTAAATGCGACTCGGACTGATTGGGCGAAAAAATTGGATGATGCACTATGGGCCTACCGCACTGCATTCAAAACTCTAATTGGTATGTCACTATCCATATTGGTGTTCGGAAAGGCATGTCACTTATAGGTGGAGCTAGAGCATAGAGCTTTCTGGGAATTAAGGAAATTAAATCTTGACATGGAGGTCGCTAGTACCAGTAGAGTCACAGAACTTCATGAACTCGATGAGTTCTGTTACCATACTTTTGAAAGCACCAGGTTGTACAAGGATAGGATGAAGATCATGCACGGCAAGCATATTCAAGAGAGGACTTTCAAACCCGGATATGTCGTGTTGTTGTATAATTCAAGATTGAAACTATTTCGGGCAAACTGAAATCTAGATGGTCGGGACCATTTAGAGTGGTGCAAGTACTCTCAAGTGGAGCTGTAGAAATTGAATCCGCGGATGGAACGAATAGGTTTAGAGTTAATGGGCAATGGTTGAAACATTACCTTGGCATGGATGAGGAAAAGTTTGTATCGGTGATCTGGCGTTGCCAGGTAAGTTTCTCGCTATGATCTGGCGTTGCCAGGTAAGTTTCTCGATGTGATCTCATGTCGCCGGAATCTCAACATGCATTAGAGATAGCCTCGCATGGTCCTTTTCTCGCGTCGCCAGCCATGGTTCTTGCTCGCTATTATTTTCACTGGCCATTCCGCTTTAAAAACTCAGCTTCAGAGATCACCATGAACCTCACACCCTACTGTCCAGTGCTCGCTTGGGAGTTTGCCTAGCAAGATTAGCCTCGCGTCACGCGGGTAATCGCAAGGTCCAGCTCACGTTTGCTTTGCGTCGCTTGGGTTATCGCGAGGTAAGTTTTCTTTGCTTTTCAAACTTACCTCGCATCAGACTCGCCCAGCCAGAAAATCATCTCGTTAAGCCTCACGTCGCCTACCTCAAAGCTTGAAATGGAGCTCGTGTCGCCTGCCTCTAAGCTCGCAATTGAGCTCGCGTCGCCTGCTTCTAACCTCACTAAGGAGCAAGCCTCGCCAGGTAAGTGATGTTTTAATATTCTTGTAAGCTTAGTTTTCTAACTTCTTTAGATTAAAATACTACTTTGTTTTCTAACTTCTTTATAATAAAATACTACACAAAAGATACACACCTCACTAAACACACTACACTGCCCGTACATTTTTCCCTTTTCCCCCTCACACACAAATTTCATTGAAGACGATTTGCATCCACTCTCACTCACTCGAGACATCAATTGAAAAGAACACTTCAATCCTCCTAAGCATCTAAGGTACGAAGGAAAGAGCCAGAGCAGTCCGACGAGGATGATGATGATGCTGCTGAGGGAGCAGAGGATGAGGACTGGATAGGTGCAGATGAAGGCTTCGACGATGACTGATCAGGGAGTTTTTCCAACCACCTTACATGTTTTTGTATTTATGAATTTATATATGTATTGAGGACAATACATGATCTAAGTGTAGGGTGGAAGGTATTCTCTGTCATTTGTATATATTAGATAAACTAATTAGTTTGTGTGTTTGATGTTTATTATATTTTTGTATTTCCCCTTATTTAATAGTTACAAAAAAAAAATGAAATGACTGGACTTTTCCCGACGAAGGATCTTTTAGGAAGTTTTCTTGAGAGACTTAAAGTCTAACAATATATATATATATATATATATATATATAGGTCTTCTTATTATTGTAGATAGTAATAATCCCTCGCGGTTTTTCTTTCTTTGTGCATCGGTTCTTTTCCATGGGATGTAGTTGAACCGGGTAGTAGTTTTTGTCGTCTTTAGATTAGAATAGAATATAGGGAATAAAAGAAAATAAAAAATGATAAGAAATGCTATGCGCCTTTGACTAATTTGATAGTAGCATATTTAGGCTCTAGCATGTATATTACCTTTCCTATGATTTGGAATTGCTTATGATGCCTTGTTGAGTTAGTAGCATGTTTATTAACGCCTATATCTTGTCTTCTTGGCTTGTGTCACTTTGTGCTTAATGCTTAATATTTTGTGGCCTCGTGAATACTTATAATTGTTTGAGAATTGGAATGGAACCGTTCTTAGTGAGTCATATGCCATGTGCGGTGAGAAATTGTTTAGTCTGTGTCATTGCATTAGAGTCTAGAACTTTCCCAACATGTGAGTTGAAGCGAAATTTTAAGTTTTGCTCGGTTTGAAAAATGATAGTAGGCTTTCTTTGATTTGTTTGAGCTTAATGCTTACCACAATAAAAATTATCCCTAATCAACCCTTTTGAGCCTATAAATGTTTATTTGGCAATCACATTATAACTTATACCCCTTTGTTCTTAATTATCATTGTTTTGATCCTTTTACCTCTTAAAGCACTTTAATTGTAAAATGAGCGGTAAAAGAAGTAAGGATAAAACTTGGGTGGATTTTTAGTGGAACCAATGAAATAAAGAAATGTGCACTTGTATTGTAAGAAATACACCACTAGAAGAAAGGGTAGAAAAAACAAAAAAAAAAGTTTTGTTGAAAAGAAAAAGATATGTAGCAAAGGAAAATAAGCATATCTTATCCTTGCTAGTGTGTATGAATTAATGTGGTGCTTAAAGAAAGAGAAAATATTTTTGGGGGTGATAATGTTTGTGAAATTGAAGTTGATTGGAGAATTTACACTTAAAGTTTATTATGTGATGTGTTAAAGTGCTTGGGAGGGTTAGTCAGTATTCCTAAATTTATCCTACCAATCCTTAAGCCAACATTACAACCATAAAAAGTCCTAATTGATTTTAGATCGAGCAAGCCTACATTAGTAGTGGTATATATAATGGGCAAGCCTATGGTACTTTGTGCATGCATGTGACTTCTTTGTGAGAGTGAGGAATTTCTTTGATATATGATAATCCTTAAAATATATTTGAGCATTTGATCGAATGTGTTGATTTAACTTACTCTATTGTTCTTGTCGTGAGGGCACATGATTATTCAAGGGATAGGTGATGTTATTAGATTTTTCTATGATGTTAAATGTTCAAGACATGAATGCATTGTGATATTGAGTCGGTTTGTGAGGTTAAGAGTGCTAGAAACATGTTGTCCTTTTGTTGAATCAAGATTTAAAGTATGGCATACAGTTAAGGGAAATGTGTGTCGAAGACATATACTAAAAGTTTAATTGTTGCTATCAACCATAGTCATAGGTATGGTGTGCTTCGGATGGGCTAAAAGAAAATAAAAGTGCTGTAGGAATTGGTGGTTGACTCGAGGACGAGCAGCGTTTAAGTGTGGGGTGGTGATGTGATGCCAAAATGCTATACTTTTAGCACATTACTCGCCCTATATTTTGTTGGTCTAATGAGTTATTGTGCGCTATTTGAGCTAAATTGTGTTGTTTTATGTGTAGGAACATCGGAAGGAATCATCAAATGAAAATTGCACAAAAAGAGGACAAAAATACAAGAAAAGAGCACAAAATCATCAAGTATCCAAACCGTGCTATAAACCAGGCTTAGCAAGGTTTAGACCGCTCTACAGAGCTTGCCTAGCAAGGTTTATACCGCATTACAGAGCTCTCCCAGCAAGGTTTAGACTGCGCTACAGAGCTCGCCCAGCGAGGTTTAGACCGCGCTATAGACCAGGCTTCGCGAGGTCTATAGTACGGTAATTAAAGGTCGTGGGTTAAAAGACCCAAACCCAAAATTGGACCGGGGGATTGACATAAATACTCCCCAAATGAGTTATTCTAGGGTTGGACATGATTTTGGAGAAGAAATAGTCTGCCAAGCACTGTGGAGCAAGAATCAAAAGTGTTTTCCCTTCCTTTATCTCTTTACTTTGTAGTTTCATGTCTTTAAACATAATGTTGATTGTTGTTGTATTTATGAGTAGCTAAACTCTCTTATCTAAGGTTTGATGAAACCTATTGGAGAATGATTCTTTACTGCGTTTAATATAGATTTGCCTTTAATTTTTCTCTACTTGTTCAACTATATTTTCGTTGTTGTTTATTGAAGAGCTCTCAATTAACTGTGCCTATTTAGTGTGTATATTGCTCGAGAGAGAGTGAACATTTAGGTAGTTGTTGAACAACATCACTCCTAACGTAGTTGAGAGATCGATACGGAGGGTTTAAAGGCGGGATTAGAGATAACAAAGCCTTAGTGCGATTGTCGTGAGCGGTACATTAGTGCCAGCAAGCGTAGTTCGAGAGAATACGTCTAGTAAATTATAGTAGTTACTCGAGAGAGAGATACGATACTTAAAGTACTCACGATCGGTAGAAAATATTTAGGCAAATTTACAGTAAATGTAGCGGGGAAGATTCCGACAATAGGGGAAATCACAACCTTAGACTTTTCCAAATCTTGTCTACAATATTTGCCTTGTTAGTTATAAATTACTGCATTTTTAGTTACTTTGATCTTAGTTAGTAAACTCTCAAATTGTTATATAATATTTCTGAAAGTTGATTACTTGAATTCGTGCAAAACTGTTAGTTGTAATTAACAAGTTATTTCCCTGTGGGATTCGGCTCCGAACTTGTAAACCGGATTATATTTGCAACGACCGCTTAGTCCTTTTTATAAGGCATAGTTGGGCATGATCATATTGTTACTTGCTTAGAGTTAATTGATAAACTTAGAGAATAAAGCAAAGTAAAATTTTAGATTTTTATATTTATATTATAATTAATAATATGTGTATTGTGTAATATGATATATATTTCGGTATGTTATCGGTAATTCAGTATTTACCAAATTATGCACAGCCCTACCAGTCGGGCGCGCTCAGGTCCCAGAGGGAATTATAGCCACTCTCGTACATCAGGACGCTCTAGTCCGTAGTGGGCCTTATGGAAAGTGTGGCCCAGACCGGTGCATTTCCAGTGGCACCAGCCATTTCTCAGGCTGGGGGAGGAGCACAGACTACCGCTACTCACACTTCGGAGCAGATAGCTCCCATATATCAGACTTCGATAGTTTCGCCAGTTGGGGTAGTTCATCCTATTATTGCTACATAGAGCGGGGAGAGGCCCGCAATGTCTTAATTGATAAGGTTGGATAAGTTCACAAACTCTTCCCTATTTATTTCATTGGTGCACCTTCTGAGGACCCACAGGATAATTGGGACAGTTGCTACGAGGTGGTGCGCAACATGGGTATTGTTGAGTCCAATAGATTAGACTTTGCAGTGTTTAAGATGACTAGTTCTGCCAAGAGGTGGTGGAAGGATTATGAGAGGGGTAGATCAGCTGGTTCACCGCCATACACTTGGGATCAATTTTCATAGTTGTTTCTAGAGAAGTTTATTCCTTTCACTTTGAGAAAGGAGTACCGCAGGTAGTTTGAGCGCCTTCAGCGGGGTAGCATGAGTGTTACCCAGTATGAGAATCGATTTGTGGACCTAGCATGCCATGCAATTATCTTACTCCCTACTGAGAGGGAGAGAGTGAGGAGATTGATTGTTGCACTTACTTTCAGTATTAGGCTACAGATGGCCAAGGAGACTGGAGAAGATATTTCTTTCCAGAGGGCCATAGAGATTGCTAAACGGATTAAGATGGTTCGTGGTCAGGATATGGGAGGTATCTGAGAAGAGGCCTTGTCATTTTGGTGGTTTCAATTGTGCCTCGTTTGGAGGCATGGGTTCATTTGGTAGAGGCTATCTGATCACGTCAAAAGCACACCTCTTTGAGGTACTTTCTTTTCCTTAGAGAACTAGAGAGACTTAACATCACTCTTTCTTGATCATTACATTCATTTTCTCCCTCTTTGAATTCTTTATGTTTGGGATCATTGCCTCTCTTTGAATCCCTTCAACTCTTCCACTTATTCACTATTTTGTATTTTTCTTTTTGCTCTTTTCTTTTCTTGCCTTTTCTTCTCATCATTTCATTTCTCTTTTTGTGCCTTGATACCTTTTTCAAGCTCCTCGTATCTCGTCCAAACTTACGTTTTTAGCCAATTGTTTCACAAGAGTATTAAGGAAAGCTCGGGTGCCAAGAGAGGGTCACAATTAAATGGGTAAAGGCTTGTAATATGGTTGTCAAATAAGAAAGGCTCGGGACTCAACGGGGTTGACTAGGGTCCACAACATTGGTAGACAATAGAAAACTCAAACGGGCCAAGGAAAACATACAATCACTTTTCAAGCCAAGCAAAACTTAGGATTTCGCCTTGAAACACATTCGGGGCAAGTTCTAGACCTTTCGCACGGGTACTTGGATTAGAAATAAAGCATCTCACCTCTCACACAACCAGATTGTTAACAAGGACATAGTCGAGGGCCCACAACGACCACATTCAAGTTTCAAAATCACTATGGTTCAATTAAACCACTCGATGGTTGACAAAAGCAACTCAAGAGTCACAAAGTCACTAACTAGAGCTATTTCTTTCAAACCTTATTTTTAACCATAATCACATAGTTAAGTGTGTTTGTACCAATTGAAGCACGTTTGACTCTTCAAGCATTACTCAATTAGGTCTTTTTATTCATTACTACTACTATTATTACTTAAACACCAAAAACGGACTCATTCCCTTAAGAAGGTTGTCACGCCATCTATCGTTGGGATGAGTCACCCGGTTCACACAACAACTACCTTTGGAAAGAACCGTGGCATTAAGAAAACCAAAGGATTATTATCTACTAAAACATAAAAAGAAGCTACTAAAACAAACAAAGAAGTTGCTAATTCAAAATAAGAACTAACAAAGGAAGAAAAATAAAGAAGCTAATAAACAAGAACTACTGAATATATATAATGAGAGAAAAAGAGAGAATATATACCGAATAAGAAAGAGAAAGAAAATAATATCAAGTTATTACAGGCCAATTGTCTCAGAATGTATCAAGTAAGATCAAATAAACTCCCCCCCCCCCCCCACCTCCCCCGAATAAAGATAAGCATTGTCCCAATGCTTAACAAAATAAGAGTAAAAAAGGGGAAAGAGTGAAGAAAACTCCCTAAGGCTCCTTGGACATCTCTGTGTCCATGGAAATGTCACCGCCCTCAGTCTCATCAAACTAGATCTCATCATCCTCAACTTTGGGAGTGACTGGGTTGGTGAACAACTGACGCACTGCCTCGGCAGTAACGGCAGCAGAGTCTAGCTCCTCAGACTGGTCAGCTGGTGCCACCGGTGCTGATGGTGCTACAGGATCTGGGCCTGAAGGGTGTGGGTCAATCAATATGTCAAAAGGGATATCTCATACTACAACAAGCTTTGTAACCTGTCTACGGAGCTTGTCCACTGACTTCTTGGAGGCCTGGTACTTTCTTATCTTCTTTACTTCTTTTCCTAGCTCTTCGATCACTGACCCATGTTGTACCAAGGTAGCCATGATAGTGTTCTAGTTCTCCAGGAGCTTTTTCAATGTCTCTTCAACTGACGGGGGAATCTGAGGTGCCTAAACAGAAGACTATACTGCAATAGTACTCGATAAGTCAAGTCAGACAGCTTTACAGTGGTTGTCTGCATCCGGTTGTTGAGGCTCGTCATTGTCTGGTAGACTCGTAGCGCAGAAAGTGGGCAGTAGGCATGGGCACCGGCTTCAAAGATGAGGTGGAACCTGTGACAGGAACTGCATTACGAACTGAAGATGATGGTGGAGGCATAGCTGCGGCACTAGAGGAAGGCTCGGCTGAAGTGGATGGAACATCAACTACCTCCGCAACTATCGCAACTGGCTCATAAGACTGGCCTGTGTTGGTAGACGGCTGACCTTTTCTCTTAGGGTTGTTCGCATCCATCAGTGAGTACCATGATAAAGGCTTCTTTGGCCGCACCTTTGTATCATAATCCCTTGGTTGTACCCTCGCATCCGTGAGATACTCTGTAATAGTGTAGAGATACGGGTAGGACGAGTCATCTTGTCGAGCAATCACTGAGATGTTGGCCGACATCACGGCACCCACATTGATAGAGTACCCGGCCATGATAGAAGCAACTAGAACTGCCCGAGGAATCGGGAGATAGGTCTCATTCTGGCTTGGGTCTAGTCTACTACAGACAAAGGTTTGCCACCCTTTTGCCTCAAAGCACAGAGTGATTCTGTGAATAGGAACCCATGTTGTGATCTATGGTGGTGGTGGCCCAAGAACTGCTAGAATCTCTGCTAACCAAGGCCGGGTTGCATCTCTCATTGCATACTTCTCTAAGTATTCATTCGGCTCACCATCTTCGAAACCCAAGTACATGTCAAGCGTATTTTGATCAAATCTCACTTTAAGGTTACGCACTTTGGTTACCTTTGTCCCTTTCTTGATAGGCGCCACATTGGCGTAGAATTTCCGGACAAGATATTCATTGGCATCCACTATACTCTAGGTGAACCACATCCACCCCTTGCGTTCCTTGAACTATCTCAGCACTGCCGGGTTATATTTCTTCAAGTCCTTCAACTGAAACTGCCCCTCAAGCGTAAGTGACCTCACTGGCCACCATTGATGGAAGTTGGTGAAGGAGGCCAAGCTGACAAACCAGTCCTCCCAAACCTCTTTCTTCTTCGTCCTTTCAAGGCTAGCAGTTGTAGCATCTCCCCGTCTGCCATCATCGAGGATGTCCTAAACTGATGTATCTGGTGCCTTAGGGATAGGTGCAGTAGATGGATCAGAAGCCTGACTAGCACTTTACGATCCCTCGGAAGTACTATGATATGTGGATGACTCGTCCCTGAGTTGATACCTCCCTAGTGGCCTTGACTGGATAGCCGACTGCTCTTGTACAGAGGCTGAGTTTCCCTCTGATTCTTCCCTATATGGGACATAAGAGTTGGTATCGGAAAGGTTTGCACCTCTCCCTATGCCGGTTGTAGGTTTCTTTGTGATTTTTCTTGGTTGGCCGAGGGGTAAGGCACTATTGGTCGACCCATAGAAGGTTCACCCCTCCCTTTAGCAGTATCACCTTTGCCTCTGAATCGAACCATTATCTGTATCAAGTAAAAGCAATTGTTAGTGGCAATTAAATGTTCAATTAGACACAAGACATATACAAGAAAATACCAGAAAAAATAGTGAAGGTCACGGTTAAATCATGCTTACATAATGAGGATCTGCGGTCCACACATTTTTCATTGCGACCGCAGATGAGGCCTTGCGGAGCGCACAATTCTCTCTTGCGGCCACAGATGTGAAGTGCGGTCTACACATTTTTTAATGCGGCTGAAAATCAGAAACCAGAATTATGCCAACTCTATGATGACAGAGAATAGGTTGATGTGCGGCCGCAACATGTTTTCTCCGATCCGCACAATTTGTCTTGCGGCTGCACATTTGAGTCACAAATTTGTAAACTCTCTTATGACAGGACAAGGTGTCACGACCCCAAATCCACCAGTTGCGATGGCACCTAACCCAACCCGCTAGGTAAGCCAACTAATAACCATCCAATTTTAATAATATTAATAAGACAATTGAACAAAAAGAATTATTTGAATCTTATACATTTTCCAAGAACTGGTAGTACAAATCATGAGCTTCTAAGAATATAGTTTACAAAGCGGAAATGAAATAAATACATAGTCTGTTTGAATAGTACATAAACAGAGTTTTCTAAAGCTACCACGAACAAGAGGCAGCTACAGCCGGGATGCAGGTACATCTTCAATCCAGCTCCCATCGAACACAGCAACATCAGCAGCCAACATCTGCACGCAAGGTGCAGAAGTGTGGTATGAGTACAACCAACCCTATATACTCAATAAGTGGCAAACCTAACGTTAGGTTGAAAGTAGTGACGAGCTTGTACCAAGGTCGGGTCCCAACTTCAATAACCAACAATAGTTCATAACAACATAAAACAAGTAATACCAGAAGTAACTCAACAATCAAATGCTCAACAAAAACATGATTTCTGAAAATAGTTTTGCCTTTCAAGTACTTCAATGAAAACCCAAATCGTTTACCAGAGTTACCAAAAATATGAATAAGTTTGAAACCAATAATTTTTCCCAAAATCCTTTCCATAATAAATAAGATGTTTCATATTCTTTCCAGATAACTAGTGTAAAACAAATGCATTACTGTGCCCATCTGTCAACATGTATGAGAAATCATGAATGATGTGATACCGTACAGCATGAGGAAAATACATTTATATGCCTGTATGTCATGTGTGCATGTCAATGCAATGTATCTCAGAGATAAACTCATGTACTCACACTCTCAGAGTACTCAATCTCACTATCTCGCATTCTCTCTCACTATGCTCAAGGCTCAGCACACTAAATCACTCAGCGTTGTACAATACCTGCTGCGGCATGCAGCCCAATCCATATATGACCATAAGGCCCATTGTGGCGTGCAACCCGATCCACATATATATAGTCGACT
This sequence comes from Nicotiana otophora, assembly GCA_000715115.1. NCBI lineage: Eukaryota > Viridiplantae > Streptophyta > Magnoliopsida > Solanales > Solanaceae > Nicotiana > Nicotiana otophora. The sequence goes on along the minus strand of AWOL01S0019180.1, from coordinate 62,757 downwards.
GTGCTCACTGGGGGTGTGCAGACTCCTAAGGGGCTCTTTCAGCCCAAACACTATATTGATATGGCGTGCAGCCCGATCCAATATTGTTGCGGCGTGCAACCCGATCCATATAAAATATAATCAATATAATACGTTGCGGCGTACAACCCGATCCCAAAATGTCACTCTCACTCAGGCCCTCGGCCTCACTCAGTCATCAATCTCTCCAGTCTCACTCATGGGCACACAATGTCATGAAACTAGCCCGATAACAATGATATGATGTATCAATAAATAATATCTGAGACTGAGATATGGTATGAATGCATGAATATGACTGAGTACGAAATATCAATGAAATCAATGAGATGACAGTAAGAAACGACCACTATGGGTCCAAACAATATTGGCATAAAGCCTAAACATGATATCTAATATGATTGACAGCTCAATTACTTTATCATATGGTGAAAACAAGGATATCAACAAAATAGGGCCACTATTCAGTGCCATGGAAACAGCAGAATCCCAATTCATATGGTGCACGCCCACACGCCTGTCACCTTGCATGTACATCACCTCAACACAAATCACATAACACGTATTTCGGGGTTTTATACCCTCAGCACTAAGATTAGAAGAGTTACTTACCTCGAACAAGCCAATTCCAACACCAAACAAGACAAGCGATGCTCCAAAATGCCATCCCGCGCGTTTCGACCTCCGAACGGCTCAAAAACTAACCAAAAACAACTCAAATCTTGATCGAAAAGATTGCTGGATCAAAAAGATCAAATCTTGAATCATACAATGCTAAAGGAACCAACCTAGATAGAAAAGATCAAATCTTGAATCAAAAGTCCAAAATTGGCCAAAACTTATCCCGGGCTCGCACCTCGGAACCCAAAAACATTTACCAAACCCAACAACCCATTCAATTACGAGTCCAACCATACTAGTTTCACTCAAATTCGACTCCAATTCGATGTTCAAAACTCAAAAATTCATATTATGAAACTTTAGGCCAAAACCCCCAATTTTCCTCTATAAAATTCACCATCCAAATACCAAAAACGAAGGTAGATTCGTGATATAAGATCAAAAATGAGTAGAGAACACTTACCCCAGTCCACAATATGACAATTGCTCCAAGAATCGCCTCAATCCGAGCTTGGAAATGTTAAAATGAAGCCAAAATCGCGGACCCTTGTATTTATCATTCTGCCCAGCACTTTCGCACCTACGGCACATTAGCTGCTTCTACGGTGTCGCATTTGCGACCAAAAAAATGCTTCTACGGAGAAGCACTGGAGGTCTGCCTTCGCACCTCCGGTAAAATACCCGCATCCGCGCACTCGCAGGTGCGCGCCCACTTGCCGCTTCTGCGCTTCCAATCTGCTTCTGCGCTCAACTCACCGCATATGCACCTTCGCAGATGCGAAGCAATCTCCACTTCTGCGGAACCCTGCTCCCAGCAATATCTCCGCTCCTGCGACCCCTTCGTCGCTTCTGCAGCCCTCACACCTGCGTAAACCAGCCGCAGGTGCGGTCACACCAGAACCAGCAATCTTAGAAAAAATCCAAAATGCAATGAAATGATCCAAACCTTGTCCGAAACTCACCCGAGCCTCTCGGGACCCCACCCGAATATACCAACAAGTTCCATAACACAATACGGACCTACTCGAGGCCTCAAAACATGCATAACAATATCAAAACGACGAATCATACCCTAAATCAAAATCAATGAACTTTAAACTTTCAAATTCAATAACTCGTGCCGAAACATAGAAAATAAATCCAGGATGACTTTAAATTTTGCGCACAAGTCCCAAATAACAAAACAAAACTATTCCAATTCCCGGAATCACAAGCCGAATCTAATATCAAAAAGTTCACTCCCGGTCAAATTTTTCAAGACTTCAACTTTCGCCATTTAGAGCCAAATTCAACTATGGACCTTCGAATCACAATCCGAATGCGCTCCTAAGTCCGAAATCACCCAATGGAGCTAATGGAACATTCAAAACTCCGTTCGGGGTTCAAATTCACAAAATAAAAATCAAACTTGGTCGACTCATTCAAATTTAAAGCTTCTAGCTGAGAATCATTCTTTCAAATCAATTCCGAAAAACCTGAAAACCAAAATCTACGATTCACATGTCATATTACATCATACGGAGCTACTCATGCCTTTAAACAACTGAGCAAAGTGTAAATACTTAAAATGACCGGTCGGATTGTTACATCCTCCCCCACTTAAACATACTTTCGTCCTCGAACGTGTCCAGAGTTGTTCTGAAAACCATCAAACCGTCGTATAACCTTACCATGCACATACCCGGGGGTGATCCCACGTCACCCTATCCCATACAGGTCTGATAACACAACATAACTGAAATTCCTCAATTCAACCTAGCCCACAAGCCTTCGAATCAAATTCCCAACATCCGAAATTTCTTATAAGATCAGAATTTCGCATCTACATACTGTATAAATCTGAACAAGCTGTACCAAAAGTCGTAACCATAACTCAAATACTCAAATTCAAATACCACATAGCTCAAATGCTCGAAGCAATGATTTCTAATCACAGTAGCTACTCAAATCAACCCAATGTCGGTAATAAACCTCATATCGAACAAAACCTCGTTCTAAAACCTTCGTACACTGCCAATCATGAAAGAAACATGTAGAACTCATAACCCTTCATCAGAGCAACAGGTCATGGTACTCCATCTCCTTTGACAAGAACTAAAGCAAATTTCTAAGCCGACTTTCGATATTATCCTTCCAACCATGCTGACATTAATTCTGATAGTATCCATTCTAGGTACAATGACCTCATCTCATCAAATACCAGCTACTCTACTAACATGCCACACCAATACTATCTAAAGCCACAACCCGTGCAATCCGTGCACTAATAAGCAACATTCCAGATGTACTCAATCACGAAAATGACTCAAACAAGAGAACCGTCCCGCAAGCTCGGCAGGTACCACTCCGACGCAATGCTAAGAACCCATCACACACCGTAGAACCATAACACAGGAATCTAACACCAATGATCATATCTCAACATAACTCTACCGCTACGCGCGACCCCTTCCATACACCGATCCTTATGAAATACCTCAGCCACCATGCTCAAAATCAATAACCATGCGTAATTCCACATCAAGTACTCCAAGTGCATTACCATAACCACAGAGAAGAAAATGACACAATGCCACACAAAACCCGAAAGAACATAACCAATACTCCATCAACCAAGCAATACCCAATACTCTTCTTGCTCAAATTTCGCTATAAGGCCCCAATAGAACCGGACCACATGTGCATATAACCAACGAATCACAACTCCTCATAGCATAGCAGAGTAACTCACATATCATCTCAGAACACGAATAAGTTCAACAACAACCGAATGGCACATCCCTCAATAATAGCAGTATGGAGCCAACCAATCCGGCTCGGTGTAGAATACACACCCTAATTGGGCCTGCCAATGGACCCCCAAATCGACTCTGGTCACCCATAAATAGATAATAACCCTCCAAAAATCCACAATGGCTGAATCATAACACATACTACCATCTGGCTAGCTTCGGCCACAACCTCACAATCCACAACCATGAAACAATCTGCTCCTAAGAACTCCCAACCTCCAAATCCATAAAACACATGAATCACCATATCTAATTCCATCCCCACCGCCAGAATCCCGTACTGAAATTCAACTAAATCTTTCGCAAGCCCATGTAACACAAACCATATAATACCTCAAATTGCCTGCAAATCTCGCATTCACCCTTGTAATAGTCAAGCCAACTTCCACAAGCGATCCAAACTCAAATTGCAACATATATCATTCATTGGTAAAAGATAACTCTCTACAAAACATCATAAGGACCACACAACCTCAAGACACCTCGCATGAGATAACCCGCCTGCTCAGCCTCAGCCGACATCTCTCTATACCCTTCCATAGTCATGACTACTACGCAATCGCTTAATCTTCTTGATTCTGAACTCATCAACAAGACATGAGAATCTACTTCACTCCACAACTAAACAACATAAGAGATCCCTCAACACACCCATATCTCGAGACAATATACCAAATCAAGACAGAAATCAAACAGCCCATAGTCCTTGCTACATCTCAAGTAAACTATTCTCGTCATATTCGAACAATCTGAACACATTTCGCAGTCTCATCATACTCACCCCATAGTCATCCAATCACAAATTCCTCTAACAGGGACACCACTGGACATATAAGTCCTACAAACACATGTTCACATAACCGAAATCTCTGTGCTCAAGCCACCGTCAAAACCCGGCCTCAAGTCTTCCAGACTGGCCCATCATCAGCACGCCAAAATCATATCTTGTACCTTAACCATGGAATCACAAGTCGTCGGTGCACAACCGATACCAAGCGCTCACAAGCGCATACGAATGCGTGGAAGGAATTTAAAGAGTTACGCTTCAAGTTGAATCAATGTCGCACGATAAAGAAAAACATATGGGAAGTATATCCTAAATGTCCTGTAGCCTCTCGAAGATAGGTATGTACATCATCATACTGATCCGCAAGACTCTACTAGACACTTGCTCGTGACTTGTAGAACCTATGAACCTAGAGCTTTGATACCACCTGTCACGACCCCAAATCCACTAGTCGTGATGGCACCTAACCCAAAAGGCTAAGTAAGCCAACTAATAACCATCCAATTTTAATAATATTAATAAGACAATTGAACAAAAAGAATTATCTGAATCTTATACATTTCCCAAGAACTGGTAGTACAAATCATGAGCTTCTAAGAATAGAGTTTACAAAGAGGAAATGAAATAAATACATAGTCTGTTTGAATAGTACATAAACAGAGTTTTACAGATCTAAAGCTACCACGAAAAAGAGACAGCTACAGCCGGGACGCAGGTGCATCTTCAATCTAGCTCCCATTGAACACGGCAACATCAGCAGCCAATATCCACACGCAAGGTGCAGAAGTATAGTATGAGTACGACCGACCCCTTGTACTCAATAAGTAACAAACCTAACCTTAGGTTGAAAGTAGTGACGAGCTTGTACTAAGGTCGGGTCCCAACTTCAATAACCAACAATAGTTCATAACAATATAAAACAAGTAATACCAGAAGTAACCCAACAATCAAATGCTCAACAAAAACATGGTTTCTGAAAATAGTTCTGCCTTTCAAGTACTTCAATGAAAACCCAAATCGTTTACCAGAGTTACCAAAAATATGAATAAGTTTGAAACCAATAATTTTCCCAAAATCCTTTCTATAATAAATAAGATGTTTAATTTTCTTTCGAGATAACCAGTGTAAAAACAAATGCATCACTATGCCCATCTGTCAACATGTGTGAGAAATCATGAATGATGTGATACCGTAAGCATGAGGAAAATACATATATATGCATGTATGTCATGGGTGCATGTCAATGCAATGTATCTCAAAGATAAACTCATGTACTCACACTCTCAGAGTACTCAATCTCACTGTCTCACATTCTCTCTCACTATGCTCAACGCTCAGCACACTTAATCACTCAGCGTTGTACAATACCTGCTGCAGTGTGCAGCCCAATCCATATATAACTATAAGGCTCGTTGCGGTGTGCAACCCGATCCAGATATATATAGTCGACTGCACTCACTGGGGTGTGCAAACTCCGGAGGGGCTCCTTCAGCCCAAGCCCTATATTGCTGCGGCGTGCAGCCCGATCCAATATTATTGCGGCGTACAACCCGATCCAATAATATATATATATAACCCGAGGGCTCGTTGCGGTGGCAACCCGATCCATATAAAATATAATCAATATAATATGCTACGACGTGCAGCCCGATCCCAAAATATCACTCTCACTGAGGCCCTCGGCCTCACTCAATCATCAATCTCTCCAGTCTCACTCACGCGCTCACAATGTCATGAAACTAGCCCGACAACAATGATATGATGTATCAATAAATAATATCTGAGACTGAGATATGGTATGAATGCATGAATATGACTGAGTATGAAATATCAATGAAATCAGTGAGATGAGAGTAAGAAACGACCACTATGGGTCCAAACAATATCGGCATAGAGCCTAAACATGATATCTAGCATGATTGATAGCTTAATTACTTTATCACATGGTGAAAACACGGATATCAACAAAATAGGGCCACTATTCAGTGCCATGGAAATAGCAGAGTCCCAATTCACATGGTGCATGCCCACACGCCCGTCACCTAGCATGTGTGTCACCTCAACACAAATCACATGACACGTATTTTGGGGTTTCATACTCTCAGCACTAAGATTAGAAGAGTTACTTACCTCGGACAAGCCAATTCCAACACCAAGCAAGCCAAGCGATGCTCCAAAATGCCATCCCGCGCATTCCGACCTCCGAACGGCTCAAAAACAAACCAAAAACCACTCAAATACATCAAATAAAGGAACCAACCCCGATCAAAAAGATCAAATCTTGAATCAAAAGCCCAAAATTGGCCAAAAACCCATCCCGAGCCCGCAGCTCGGAACCGGATACAATTTATAAAATCTAACAACCCATTCAATTACGAGTCCAACCCTACTAGTTTCACTCAAATCTGACTCCAATTTGATGTTCAAAACTCAAAAATTCATATTATGAAACTTTAGGCCAAAACCCCCAATTTCCTCTATAAAATTCACAATCCAAATACCAAAAATGAAAGTAGATTCGCGATATAAGATCAAAACTGAGTAGAGAACACTTACCCCAATCCATAAGATAAAAATTGCTCTAAGAATCACCTCAATCCGAGCTTGGAAATGTTAAAATGAAGCCAAAATTGCGAACCCTTGTATTTATCATTCTGCCCAGCACTTTTGTACCTGCGGCACATTAGCTGCTTCTGCGGCGTCGCGACCAAAAACACGCTTCTGCGGAGAAGCACTGGAGGTCTATCTTTGCACCTGCAGTAAAATAGTCGCATCCGCGCACTCACAGGTGCGCGCCCACTTGTCGCGTTTGCGTTTCCAATCTACTTCTGCGCTCAACTCATCGCATTTGTGCCTTCGCAGATGCGAAGCAATCTCCGCTTCTGCGGAACCCTGCTCCCAGCAAAATTTCCGCTCCTGCGACCCCTACGTTGCTTCTGCGGCCCTCGCACCTGCGTAAACCAGCCGCAGGTGCGGTCATACCAGAACCAGCAATCTTAGCAAAAATCCAAAATACAATGAAATGATCCGAACCTCTCGAGACCCCGTACGAATATACCAACAAGTTCCATAACACAATACGGACCTACCTGAAGCCTCAAAACACGCATAACAACCTCAAAACGACGAATCACACCTCAAATCAAAATCTATGAACTTTGAACTTTCAAATTCAATAACTCGTGCCGAAACATAGCAAATAAATCTGGAATGACTTAAACTTTTGCGCACAAGTCCCAAATAACATAACGAAGCTATTCCAATTCCCGGAATCACAATTCGAATCCGATATCAAAAAGTCCACTCCCGGTCAAACTTTTCAAAATTTCAACTTTCGCCATTTTGAGCCAAATTCAACTACAGACCTCCGAATCACAATCTGGACGTGCTCCTAAGTCCGAAATCACCCAACGGAGCTAATGGAACATTCAAAACTCCGTTCTGGGTTCAAATTCATAAAACAAAAATCAAACTTGGTCGACTCTTTTAAATTTAAAGCTTCTACCTGAGAATCATTCTTTAAAATCAATTTCGAATAACCTGAAAACCAAAATCGACAATTCATATAAGTCATATTACATCATACGGATCTACTCATGCCCTCAAACAACTGAGAGAAGTGTAAATGCATAAAATGACTGGTCGGGTCATTATACAAGGGCAGTTCTGCGGCCACAGTAGGATTTCTGCGGTCCGCATAATTGTCTTGCAGCCGCAGACCCATTCTTTACTAAAGTTGCCCCTAGACTCAACTTCTGCGGACCGCACAATTTCAAGTGTGGCCGGAGAATGCGAATAAAAATATGAGTCGTTCATTACTTCTATCTAGGGCTTGCAATTATTTTGCAAATTTTGACATGGTAACAACATGCAAGCATGAAAATACATTGACTCATTCCCCATAGAACATGTACTAGTTGACCCACGACAGATATACCCCCACATGAATGGAAAATTTAGCTCTACTGACAAAAGGCCTAGAACTAATTAAAATTCTATAAATAAAACTAAGAAAATGCAAAAATCTAATAATGAATTTAAGCATACCAGTTATGAATGAGTGCAAGGAATGAGTGATCAACAATTGTTGGACGTGTGAGCAGGTGATTCACCAAGAATTTCAATACAGTGTTGTGTTAGTGTTCGGAGAGGGGAAAAAATGTAACAGTTGCCCTAGCCCTATATTTATACTTATTGATTTTCTAAGGGAAAGAGGAGCGAGTGAGGCCGCATAATTTCAGTTGTGGTACACGCTCTATTACCTGGTGAGCATACATTATCATTTTATCTGTGGTCCGTAGAATTTTGTGTGCGGCCGCAGATCCCTTGTTGCGGCCGCAAGTTTCCTGTTGCGGTCGCAGATCGGCCATTTTTCTGATAGACCAACTTCAGAGAGTTGGCATTATCCACCTTCCATTTGTGCGGTTCGCAAGATAATTGTGTTTCCGCGGAGCATTTTTGCTGCAACAACTATAAATGTGTGGTCCGCACAATTCAACTACGGTGCGCAAATCTTGCAATACTTAGCCAGAATTTTGTCCACCATTCCTGTAAGGCACACTCATCCCTGTAGCACACTTCAAATCAAGTTAGCACAAAAATAACACCTAACTACAAAAGAAGAAAAGAACAGAAAAAGAAACATGGGTTGCCTCCCAAGAAGCGCCTGATTTAACGTCGCGGCACCACGCAGAATACCATCGATTGAAATGAATTACCGCCACGACGTGGCTATCTCTAATTTTTCCCAAATAGTTCTTTACCCAGCGACCATTGACTCGGAATACCTCATTGTTTTTGTTCTTCAAGTCCAATGCACAAAAAGTAGTCACACCCACAATTTCAAAAGGACCTTTCCATTTAGACTTTAACTTCCCGGGAAACATTCTCAACCTTGAGTTAAACAACAACACAAGATCGCCCACCTTGAACTCTTTGTTCCAAATGTATTTGTCATGAAGATATTTCATCTTTTCTTTGTACAAGGACGAACTTGCATAAGCATGGTACCGAAACGCATCCAATTCATTCAAATGTGCAACCCTCAAGTTAGCAGCTACATCCCAAACAAGATTCAACTTCTTTAGAGCCCACATGGCTTTGTGCTCAAGTTCCACCGGAAGATGACAAGCTTTGCCAAACACCAACCGGTATGTCGACATTCCGTTAAGTGTTTTGTAAGCCATCCGATAGGCCTATAATGCATCATCAAACTTCTTAGACCAATCCGTCCGATTAGCATTCACTATTTTGGACAAAATACTCTTTATCTCCCGGTTGAATACTTCCACTTGATCACTAGCTTGTGGATGATAGGGAGTCATGAATTTATGAGTAACACCATACTTGCTAAGTAAAGTATCAAAAGCCTTGTTTCAAAAATGTGACCCCTCATCGCTTATAATAGCCCGCGGAGTACCAAACCTTGTGAAAATATTCTTCTTCAAGAATGCCACCACACTTCTTGCCTCATTGTTGGATAAAGTAATGGCCTCAACCTATTTAGACACATAATCAACCACGACCAAGATGTAGATATTTCCACAAGACTCACAAAAGAACCCATGAAGTCAATACCCCACACATCAAAAATATCAATCTCCAAAATGGTAGTGAGAGGCATTTCATTTATTTTGAGATTCCACCATCCCGTTAACATTCATCACATCTTTTCACTAGCATCTTTGTAAAGAGTAGGTCAATAAAAACCACAACTTAGCACTTTTGCCGCCGTTCTTGCTCCACCATGATGACCACTATATGGCGAAGAATGACAAGCCCCAAGAATTTCACATTGCTCTTCTTCCGGTACGCATCTTCTAATCACCCCATCCGTACAAATACGGAAAAGGTATGGTTCATCCCAATAATAATATTGACAATCCCGTTTGCGCTTCTTCCTTTGGTTTGAAGAGAACTCATCCGGGATGATACCACACACAAGGAAATTTGCTATATCCGCGAACCATTGTACCTCCTTTATCGAAATGGCCAAGAGATACTCATCGGGGAAGGAGTCATTGATTTCAAGGTCATCATGTGGCCTCCCCTCCACCTCCAAATGAGAAAAGTAGTCTGCCACTTGATTTTCACCCCCTTTCTATCTTGGATGTCAATATCAAACTCTTGCAACAAAAGCACCCATGTCATCAATCGAGCTTTGGAATCTTTCTTACTCATTAGATAACGAATTGCCACATGATCTGTGTGGACAATGACCTTGGCACCCATTAAGTACGTGCGGAACTTCTCAATTGAAAACACAATGGCAAGGAGCTCTTTTTCTGTAACAGTATGGTTGACTTGGGCACCATTCATGATCTTACTATCATAGTAGACCGGATGCAAAATCTTGTAGATGCATTGCCCCAAAACATCCCCAACTGCTACGTTACTTGCATCACACATAAGTTCAAAAGGGACTCCCAATTTGGAGCAGTGATGATGGGAATGGTTGTCAACTTGAACTTTAACAATTCAAAGGCTCTCATGCAATCATCATTGAAATTAAACTTAGCATATTTCTCAAGAAGCTTGCATAACGGGTTCACCACCTTAGAGAAATCTTTGATGAAGCACCGGTAAAATCCCGCGTGACCTAAGAAACTCCGCACACCTTTCACCGAAGTTGGAGGTGGAAGTTTAGAAATCACCTCAATCTTTGCCTTATCAACTTCAATTCCATTATTTGAGATTTTATGGCCAAGGACGATGCCTTCCTCGACCATGAAATGACACTTCTCCCAATTAAGCACCAAATTTGTTTATTCACATCTTGCTAACACTTTATCTAAATTTACAAGATAATCATCAAAAGAATCCCTAACCACCGAGAAGTCATCCATGAAAACTTTAAGGTAGTCCGCCACCATGTCCATGAAGATAGCCATCATACACCTTTGAAAAGTCGCTGGTGCATTACACAAACCAAATGGAATCCTCTTAAAGGTAAAAGTACTATAGGTACATATAAAGGTCATTTTCTATTGATCCTCTGGAGAGATAAGTATTTGGTTGTAGCCCGAATACCCATCAAGAAAGCAATAGAAACAGGGCTGGCCAACCTATCAAGCATTTGGTCTAAGAAAGGAAGTGGAAAATGATCCTTCCTTGTGACTTTGTTGAGCTTGCGATAGTCCATACACACTCTCCAACCGGTCATCGTTCTTGTAGGAATAAACTCATTCTTGTCATTGGTGACCACCGTCATGCCCCCCTTCTTTGGGACACATTGAACCGGAGAAGTCCACGAACTATCATAAATGGGGTAGACAACCCCGGCATCAAACCACTTGATAATCTCCTTTTTGACAACTTCTTGCATAGCCTCATTGAGTCTCCTTTGATGTTCAATAGATGGTTTGGCGCCTTCATCCAAGTTGATCTTATGCATGCAAAATGCAGGGCTTATCCCTCGAATATTCGCTAATGTCCACCCAACAACCTTCTTCCTCTTTTGTAGCATTGCCAATGTAGAATCTACCTACACATTAGTCAAACAAGAGAAAAGAATAATCGGTAAAGTAAAACAACGGCCAAGAAATTCATACCGAAGATGTGGAGGTAATGGCTTCAACGCTAAGGTAGAAGGCTCTTCAATGGAAGGCTTTGTAGGAGGAGTTGTCCTATTTTCAAGATCCAAAGATAGTTTCCGGGGTGCATAATTGTGCGACCCCATTCCTTGCAAAGAGTTCACATATTCCATGAAGCCATCCATCACGTCATCATCAAAGTTGAGCAAGACGGCCTCCAACATATCTCCAACATTGATTGTGGCACTTGTATAATCACCAATAACAACGGTCATCAAGTCCACAAAAGAACACACCTCGTTGCTATTTGGTTGTCACATGGACTTGCACACATGGAATACCACTTTTTCATCACCCACCCGGAAAGTGAGTTCTCCGATTTTAATATCACAAAGAGCCTTCCCCGTACAAAGGAAAGGTCTTCCAATAATAATCGACACCTCATAATTAACTTCACAATCTAGAATGACAAAATTTGCTAGAAGAATGAATTCATCAGCACAAACTAAGACATCTTCAATCGCTCCCAAAGATCTCTTCATGGTACGATCGGCCATTTGCAATCTCATAGAGGTGGTTCTTGGTTGCCCAATTCCCAAGGTCTTGAAAATAGAATAGGGCATAAAATTGATACTTGCCCCAAGATCACAAAGAGCTTTAGTAAACTCGGCACATCCAATTATACAAGGAATCGTGAAAGCACCGAGATCTTCCAACTTAGGTGAATGCACAATTGCACTCACTTGATGAGTTACTTTGATAGTTTCAAAATTCATTGACCGCTTCTTTGTCACGAGATCCTTCATAAACTTCGCATAACCGGGCATTTGTTCCAAAGCTTCAACTAATGGAACATTAATTGAGAGACTCTTCATCATTTAAATGAACTTTTTGAATTGATTCTGGCCATTTTGTTTCAGAAGCCTTTGAGGGTATAGAGGTGGAGGCTTAGGCAATGGTGCCTTATCCTTTTGCACTACCGGCTTCAGTATGTCAATAATCATCCATATCAATCCGAACTTCATCATTTTCTTGCACCACATTGTTCGGGAGCTCTTCTTCTTTTTCCACTTACTCATCATCCACAAGTTGCTTTTGACTTGAGGTGGATGCATTCCCACCTCTTCCACTTCTTGTAGTAACGGCCATGGCATGCCCTGTGTTGTTTCTACCCTTTGGGTTTACCACCGTGTCACTAGGTAGTTTCCCCTTAGGATGAGAATTTAGAGCTTGAGAGATTTGCCCCATTTGAACTTCTAAGTTGCAGATCGATGTGTTGTGTGAGGCAAGTTGGGCATCTGAATCGGCATTGTTTTCCATCATTTTCTTGAACATGTTCTCAATACGCCCCATATCATTGGTTGAATAACTAGGACCGTGAGAAGGATGAGGAGGTGGGTTATTCGGTTGTTGATACATCAGGGGCCTTTGAAAACCCGACCCTTGATTTCCTTGATTATGGCTCCATCCGCTTTGATTGTTACCCCCTCCCTCCCCCTCCCCC
>AWOL01S0019180.1:0-48870 GCA_000715115.1 Nicotiana otophora | reverse complement strand
CATAATTTCCTTAATTATTGTCGCTCAAATTTCCTTTATTGTTGTTGTTATGCCAATTTCCTTGATTGTTTCCGCCACTCCAATTTCCTTGGTTGTTAGAATTCCAATTTCCTTGATTATTTTGAGGTCACCATTGTTGTTGGTTTGGGCCTTGTAAATTATTTCGTTGCCTTGTTCACATCTTCTTGCACATAATTATCCACAAGTGTAACATTGGTTATGGCTCCATCTTCTTGTTCATTATAAGAATCTTCTTGATCAAACCCACTATCCTCTTGCACATAATTCTCCGCTCGATGTTTCACTTGTGGACCCTTGGTCCTTATTTTGTTCACCATCATGTTCGCTCCCTCCATGGCATTAACTTGCTTAGGATTTTGCACTTGTGGAAGTTGAGCCTTTGCTAATTGATTCATGGTGGTAGTCAATTCAGCAATGGCTCGTCCATGATCATGCAACTCTTTGTGAAGGTGGATCACGTTGGGATCACCTTGTGGAACATTAGCTTGGGATTGCCATGCCGATGATGTTTCCGCCATTTCATCTAAAATATCTCATGCCTCCGCATGAGGCGTAGTCATGAAGTTCCCACCGGCAAGTTGATTCACTAAACATTGGTTGGTTGTGTTGATCCCACGATAGAAAATTAGTTCAATCATATTCTCCGTCATATCGTTGTTGGGACATTCCTTAACCATTGTTCTATAGCGTTCCCATATCTCGTGTAGTGGTTCATTTGGCTATTACTTGAATTCCAAAATCTCATCCCGAAGTGTAGTCATGTGCCCCGGAGAGAAGAACTTAGAAATAAATATTTCCGCTAACTCATCCCAAGTGTGAATGGAATGGTTCGGCAAACGTTCCAACCAATCTAAATCTTTCCCCCGTAGAGAGAAGTGAAAAAGCCTTAGCCTCAATGCAACCTCGGAGACATTATTTTGTTTGCTTCCCCGACAAGTGTCCACAAACCCCTTCAAATGTTTGTATGCATTTTGACTTGGAGCACCGGTGAAGAAACCTCGTTGCTCTAGCAAAGTGAGCATGACATTGGTGATTTGAAAGTTGCCCTCCCTAATACAGGGAGGGATTATTGCACTGGCATATCCTTCAATGGGTAACACCCGGTGTGGAGCCGCTCGTGGTGGAGGTGAGGTGGAACGGGCACATTGTCATGAGGCACTCGGCCTCTTCTATTGGCTTGAGGCTCAAGAGAAACCTCATCCACTTGGTCATCCTCGACGTCCACATCCCCCAAAGCAATATTTCCGAGCTCATTGTTTGCCATGGTTGTACCTATAATTTCTCAAACACGTTAGTAACATGGAAGGAAAAGACGATATTCCAAAAACACACCCAAATATATAGCTAACACCATTTTTTACTCCCCAGCAACGGCGCCAAAAATTGATCACGTCCAAATCATACCTCAAAAGAGGTATGAAATAGTCATTTGCAATAATAAAAACCCAACTAAAAGTCGGGGTCGAATCCACAGGGAGCTAAGATGGGAGTTAGGGGTATACATATCAATGTGAGTGATTCGATTATCTAGATTGCACTTCCATAATAAGATTTGTATTCTATTTCTAATTTTACTCTATTGATTACAAAAATAAAGGAAGAAGACTAGAGAAAATTATTTTTAAGGATTTTTCCAAATGGATAAATAGCCTAGGGTTATGACCATTACCTAGGTGTTTGCCTAATGGGATAAAGACTTTAATACTTGTTTTGTTGATTGGGGTGTATTATAGCTATCAACTCTAAATTACCCATTCAATATCTCTCAGTGAGAGAGTGGTTTTGCCCAATTTAGCTTTCTCAAGACCAAATGGGTATAACTCAAAACAGCTGATAAGAGCTCAAGTCGGGTTATTACTATTTCTAGGTTGAACCCTTTAATTGGGTTAATCAATCTCTCAATTGACCCAATTCCTTGTTAGCTAAATTATCCTAGACTAAGTCTCTCTTTCTCAAGAAAAGACTAAGTCAAATAGGTATGAAATAATGTTTGCAACCATTAATTTCACAATTAATGCATGAACTAAGCTAAATAATAAACACTCAATCATAAACAAGCACTAAATTATATACCCATAAGGTTTACACACTAGGGTTGGGTCACAAACCTAGTAGAAATCTAGCTAATCATAATTGGGTTTAAAGAAAATAGAGAAGAAAGACTAATTAAACTCATAATGATAGCTTCAAATGATTAAATCTATTGTAAATACACCAAAACAATGTAAAACTTCCTAAAATGGCAAAGACAAATGGCTACAGTAATTTCAGAGGTTCAAACTTGACCTAATTTTGTGAAACTCATCTATTTATACAAGGCTGAAAATCTCTGACAAAAATACCTCTCGGGAGGTTCTGTGGCCGCACAATTCCATGTGCGGTCTGTAGACTTTTTCATATGGTAAGAGTTGGAGTTCTGCGGCCGCACATTTCTGAACTGTGGCTACACACGTAACTTTTCTATGGTTCGCAATGTCAGGGTTGCGGCCGCAAGGCAATCTTGTGCATCCGCACAAATCTTGTGCGGTCCGCAATTCATTGAGGTCCTGGACTTGGTCCTTTTGCACACTCTCTGATCTTCGACCCTTAGCCCAGCTTTGCGGCCACACAATTCATGTACGGTCCACAATTTGCATAATTATCTGCTGATTCTTTCTTCTTTGTTTGCGGAGGCAAATGGAATTCTACGATCCGCAATTTCTTCTGCGGGTGCAGAATTCCTTCTGTGGACCGCACATTGTGTGCTTCTATGCTCTTTATTGCCTTATGCTTGGACTGCTCCTTTTTTAGTCGGATTTTATCTTGGGAGCCCAACTTCCAGCATTCCTGCAATTTTGTACAATTTTATTAGTTTTGGGAATACAATTCAATGCTTTAGACTAAAACAAAAGCAAAAAAGGCGCTAATAAGTAGTCAAAATTCTCACTTATCACTATCCTCCTAGGCCGATTCAGTCTTGCGCTTTAGGCATCCCATGGTGCTTTGGGTAGTTGTGGTTCTCATGGGTTTTATCCTGAGCAGCTAACCTATAAAGCACCTTCATTTTCTATTAGTGCACCTCCAATCCAGAGTTATCAAGGTGGTTATCTAGGTCACTAGGGCCAGTTCTAGAGTCAGCAGTCACAACACTCGAGGGCTTGAAATACTTCTAGAGATTCGAGTCACGTCACGAGATGTTTCCCTAGGTCACGGGCTGCATGCCATAGCAGGGTTCTCATGCCATGGTTCCGATACCAGTTGCTCCACCGCCCGCTCAGCCAGCTAGAGGCGTGGCTCAGGCTACTAGAGGTGGAGGTTAGGCCATTAGAGGTGGAGGCCATCCAGCTAGAGGTCGTATGAGAGGTAGAGGTCAGAGTGGTGGGGCCCAACCCTATTTTTATACATTTCCAGCTACACCTGAGGTAGAGTCATCTGACACCGTCGTCACAAGTATTGTTCTAATTTGCCATAGTGATGCCTCAGTTCTATTTGATCCGGGCTACAACAACAACAACAACAACCCAGTATAATCCCACTAGTGGGGTCTGGGGAGGGTAGTGTGTACGCAGACCTTACCCCTACCCTGGGATAGAGAGGCTGTTTCCAAAATGACCCTCGGCATCCTTCCCTCCAAGAACTCCCCACCTTGCTCTTGGGGTGACTCGAACTCACAACCTCTTGGTTGGAAGTGCCTTGTCAAAATGTGCCATCCGGGCTCTACTTATTTATATGTGCCATCCTATTTTGCTTCCTATCTAGTTATGCCTCGTGATTCTTTGAGTGCTCTTGTCTATGTGTCCACGCCTGCGGGAGATTCTATTGTCATAGATCGTGTTTATCGCTTGTGTTTGGTTTCTATCAAGATCCGTGAGACTAGAGTAGATCTTCTACTTCTTGATATGGTGGACTTTGATCTTATTCTGGGCATGGATTAGTTTTCACCTTATCATGCTATATTGGACTGTGATGCCAAGACGGTGACCTTAGCCATGTCGGGGTTGCCTCGATTAAAGTGGAGAGAGACTCTCGGTCATTATACTAGAAAGGTTATTTCTTTTGTGAAGGCTCGGCATAAGGTCGAGAAGGGATGTTTAGCATATTTGGCCTATATCTGTGATCCTAGTGCAGAGGTTCCTTCCATGAATCCACTACTAGTTGTACGCAAGTTTCCAGAGGTATATCCTGCAGACATACCGGGGATGCCACCCAACAAAGATATCGACTTATGTATTGACTTGGCTCCGGAAACTCAGCCCATTTCTATTCCATCATACCGTATGACCCCAGCTGAGTTGAAGAAACTGAAGGAGCAGTTGCAAGATTTTCTTTATAAGGGATTCATTAGACCTAGTGGCTCGCCTTGTGGTGCGCCAGTGTTGTTTGTGAAGAAGAAGGATAGTTCGATGAGGATGTGTATAGATTATCAATAGTCGAACAAAGTCACTATCAAGAACAAGTATTCGTTGCCGAGGATTGATGACTTATTTGATCAGCTTCATGGTGCCAAGGTAATTTCGAAGATTAATGTGAGATCTGGCTACCATCAGTTGAAGATTAGGGCATTGTATGTCCCTAAGAAAGCTTTTCGGACTCGGTATAGTCATTATGCATTCCTAATGATGTCATTTGGCTTGACAAATACCTAGCAACATTTATGGATCTGATGAACAGGGTATTCAAGCCTTATTTGGATTCTTTTGTGATCGTCTTCATTGATGATATTTTGGTTTACTCCTGCAGTAGGGAGGAGCATGACCAGCATCTTTGGATTGTACTTCAGACCTTGAGAGATAATCAGTTACATGCTAAGTTTTCAAAGTGTTAGTTTTGGTTGGATTCGGTTGCCTTTTTGGGGCATGTGATATCTTTCGAGGGCATTAAAGTGGATCCAAAGAAGATTGAGGTAGTTCAGAACTGACCTAGACCTACTTCAGCTACAGAGATTTAGAGTTTCCTGGGTTTGGCGGGTTATTATCGTCGGTTCATGGATGGGTTTTCATCTATCGCACCCCCATTGACTAGATTGACCCAGAAGGGTGCCCCATTCAGGTAGTCTGATGAGTTTGAGTTGAGCTTTCAAAAGCTCAAGACTGCTTTAACTACAACTCCAATATTGGTATTGCCTACGGGTTCGGGGTCTTACATTGTGTATTATGATGCGTCACGTATTGGTCTTGGCACGGTACTGATGCAAGACGGTAGAGTGATTCCCTACACGTCTCGGCAGCTTAAGGTTCATGAGAAGAACTACCTTGTTCCTGACTTAGAGTTGGTAGCTATTGTTCATGCATTGAAGATTTTGAGGCATTACCTCTACGGCGTGTCGTGTGAGGTATACATAGATCATAAGAGTCTACAACACTTGTTTAAGCAAAAGGATCTAAATTTGAGGCAGCGGAAGTGGTTAGAACTGCTAAAAGACTATGATATTACCATTTTGTATCATCCGGGGAAGGTTGTGCTTTTAAAAGTTCTTGACTTTTCTTTGAAACTTCATGCATTTTGATGTCTGATTCGTAGTTCTAAGTATTATTTTGGTGTTTGATTGCGCGAGCGAGTTCGTATGATGTTATTACACTTGTGTGCATGTTTGGCTTGGAGCCTGAGGGGCTCGAGTGAGTTTTGGATAGGCTACGGACCATTATGAACTTAGAAAGTTGTTAGTTTTCAATTGTTGCTGGTGTCTGATGCTTTGTGCTTCGTGATCGCAAGTATCTGGGGAGGAATCTCTTCTTTGCGAATGCAAGTATCTGGTCGCGAGCGCGAAGTAGTGGGGTATTTACCCTTCGCGAATGCGACCTTCGTCTCACGAACGCGATGGGTTGTGGGATATGGGGGGGAGTCAGGCTTTACTTTTCGCGAACGCAATCCTTGGCACGCGAACGCAAAGGCAGGGGGGAGCAAGCATACACGAACACAAAGGGTAGCTCACGAACGTGAAGGCCTTTTGGCCGCTGTGCTTCGCGATTGCGTCAGGTGCTTCGCGAACGCGTAGAACACTTGACGTCTAGTGATTTAAACATCCCAAAGTCGGGATTTGAGTCATTTTTCACCATTTTCAAGTTTGAGCTCGGCCTAGAGGCAATTGTGAGGAAGTTTTTCATCCCAACTTTATTGGTTAGTAGATTTTAACTTGTTTCATTACATTTTCAAAAATATCCATTGATTTTAACATTTAATTTAATCTTTTTCATGGTAGAAACTAGGGATTTAGGTAGAAATTGGGGATTTTGAGAAATAAAGATTTAAACCTCAAATTAAGGTTGAATTTCAAAATTAATCACATAACCGGGCTCGGGGGGTGAATGAGTAATTGGGTTTTGGTCCGAATCTCGGGTATTGACTAAGCGGGCCTGGGGTTGACTTTTATTGACTTTTTTCAAAAACATTAAAGATTGAATCTTTTTCACTCATAGGTAGTTTCTAAAGCATATTTTGAATTATTTGAACTATATTTTGCTAGATTCGATTGGTTTGGAGGCTAATTCTAAAGAAAAAGTTGCGGTTGTGCCTTGATTTGGTTGCGGAGCGAGGTAAGTGTCGTGGTTAACCTAGACTTGAGGGATTATGACTTATTGGTCTATTTGCTACATGTATTATGTGTAGGGACGACATATATGTGAGGTGATGAGTATATATGTGTTATCATTGGGTTAAAGCATGCAGGTAGAAATTGTTTCTTTGTATTATATTGTTTCATTTACTATATTCTCCATGCCTAGGTTAGATTATTACTTTTTTCAATTATTTGCTTCATATTTATTGTTTATTTTGTATATGTTGGGAATTTTGAAAGTTGAATTTGTTATCATGGTACCATAATTGAAGAAAAATTATTTTTTGCCTTGCTTGTTTTAGTCGAATATGTATTGTTGCTTGGTGAGGACGAGTGAAAAGCACGAAGGTTGTTGTCGTGCTTTATTTATATTCATTATCATATATTGAGAGGTTGTGAGGATTAAAGCACAAAGAGTGATGCCGTGCCAGAGAGTAAAAGCACGAAGGGTGATGTCGTGCCATTTTATTTATGATATTACATGGTGAGGACGAGAGTAAAAGCACGAAGAGTGATGTCGTGCCATCTTTATTTCATTGCCTTATTTGATTTCCGGATTGGTGATATAGTTGGTTACAATTGTTGCTTATTTCGGAAGATGTTATTTGGTGATTTCATACTTGTCGTTCTTATTATATTTCTCCTTTCGCATATCCCCTCCCAGTTAATATTTTATTATTCTACTTGTTATTTTGTTGTTTTATATATATATATATATATATATATATATATATGTACATGATTTTGCGTAGGCGTCTTGTCATAGGCTCGTCACTACCTCGTCGACGTTAGGCTCGATACTTACAGAGTACATTGAGTCGATTATACTCACACTACACTTCTGCACTTCTTTTGCAGATACTGGTGCTGATCCAAGCAGCATCTAGTGATTTTTTGCTCGGATTCAGCCAGAGTTGGAGACTTGAGGTATAGCTGCACGGCGTCCGCAGCCCTGAAGTCTCCTTCTTTATCTATCCTACTGTTTATCTTGTTTCAAACAGTTGTACTTTGTTTCAGACTATATATGTAGTATTCTAGTTGCTCATGTGCTTGTGACTCCGGATTTTTGGAAATAGTTAGCTTCGCGTTACTTTTATTCGTTGTGTTAAATTTGGAGTTTATTTCTCGTTTAATGTCATTACTTTGTATTAATTATTAAAAATTGGTTAAATCTATCTAACGTTGCTTGCTTAGCAAGTGAAATGTTATGCGTCATCACGATTCGGAGAGTGGGATTCCGGATCGTGACATATTAGTAGTACGATTAAAAGTGCACTAGAATTTCTAGAATCCCTTCAGCCTTAGTTAGAATTCAAAATTCAAAGTTCGAAACTAAAGAAACTCTTAATTAGACCTACTTGGGTAAATTAAAATTAGTCGACTGAATGAATCTGAAGGCCTTTGAAAAAAATATCTCCTTAAATGGCGCCCATCAAGTGTGGTCACAACTCTCCACGTGGATAGAGAATGAAAAAAACTCACAAAAAATGGCATGAGACTATGGGTGTGTTTGGCAATAAGGAAAATGTTTTTCATGGAAAATGTATTCCTAGAAGATGTTTTCATGCAAAGCAAGTTACCACTTATTTTTCCTTGTTTGGTTGGTGAGTGAAAACTTTTTTCCGAAAAATATTTTTTAGTGTTTGATTAGAGAGTAAAAAAATTTTTTAGAAAAATATTTTTTTATGCTACTCTCCTCACCCCCTCCCCGGGTCCCTATGTTTCTTGTGCATCCCCTCCCCCCTCCCCAAGTCCCTATGTTTCTTGTGCATCCCTCCCCCCTCCTCCCCTCCAAATACTCAGTATTTTCATGACTCTATTTTCTTCAACAATTTAATTGTTCTTCTAAAAATTCACACAAATCCAAAGGAACTAATGTGTTACTTTACTTTTTTATGCAACAAACGTTGAAATTTGTACTCCATAACTAAAAACAAATACTCTCTTTTTTTTGTTGAAAAAGAAGGTACTATTTCAACAACATGAAAATAAAGTACTCATTTTATTGAAATGAAAGAAAATACTTTTTCTACATCATGAGACTAAAATACTCATTTTGTTGAAATGAAATAAAATACTTTTTCTACATCATGAAAAGAAAATATTCTTTTTGTTGAAATAAAAGAAAATACTTTTTACTACATCATTTTGTTGGAATGAAAGAATATACTTTTTACTACATTATTTTGTTGAAATGAAAGAAAATATATTTTCTACATCATGAAAAGAAAGTAATATTTTTGTTAAAATGGAAAGAAAAAAATTTATATCGTGAAAAGAAAATATTTGTTGAAATAAAAAAAATATTCCATCTATAACATGAAAAGAAACTACTAATAATAATATTTCTATTTAGGGTGGGGTATGGGGTGAGGGTGGAGAATGGGGAATGGGAGTTGGGGGTGGATAGGTGGGGTTGGGTTGGTGGGGGCTGGTGGGAAAGGGAATGAGAGAAGGTTGGAAAAGAATTTTGAAAAATATTTTCTCTACTCTTGATAGGGAAAACATTTTCCTCCAATTGAAAGAAAAATGAGTTAATGAGAAAAATATTTTCTAAAACATTTAACCCAACCAAACATGGAAAAATTGGAAAATCCTTTCATACCAAACACACCCTATATGATTCAGGTATTTCATTCATTCACGTATCTTGAAGTAATACCTAGTCATACAAAATATTTAAGTTATAAAGACAATTAATATTTACCTTTTCGAATTCCTACTGTTAATATGTTAGTGATCATTTTATTATAATTTATTTAAAACTCCTTCCTATATAATTACAAGTGTGTTCTGCATCGGCCAATATAATTACAAGTGTTCCACATAGGCCGTACATGTTAAAAGATATCCTATATGATACTGAAAGGACATAAAAACTAATGCTATTTTTAGTCAATTTTGTCGCTTGCCTTTTGCTGACACTGGGGTGATGGTTTTCGTGGCGTCTCAGAATATCTTTGTCGAAGTGATTCGTGGTGTCTTAGATTAAAGAATACTGCTACAACAACAACAACAATCCAGTATAATCCTACTAGTAGGGTCTGGGGAGGGTAGTGTGTACGCAGACCTTACCCCTACCCTGGGGTAGAGAGGCTGTTTCCAATAGACCCTCGGCATTCTTCCCTCCAAGAACTCCCCACCTTGCTCTTGGAGTGACTCGAACTCACAACCTCTTGGTTGGAAGTGAAGGCTGCTTACCATCAGAGCAACTCACCTTGTCAAAGAATACGTAGATCGATATTATATGTTTCAAGTGACAAATTTTAATTTTGTCAATCGCCACCTATCCATTTGTTTCTTACTTTCTTTTTGTTTTGTTTACTATAAATAACTTGCTCCGTCATTTTTAAATGTTGCTTCCTATCTTCCTTCTCGTTTTGCCTTTCGACTAAGTAGTTCATATTTGATAACGAAACATCACTGGTTAGTACTGATGAACTCCATTTTAACCTTTGATGAGATTGTTGTTCCTGTGGTTTCTGAACCTTATTTGTATGCATATCAGGGGTGGAGCCACAATATCTGTTGCAGGTTCGGCTGAACCTAGTAACTTTTGTTTAAACTATGTATTTGTATTAAAAAATCCAATAAATATATACAAATTATAAATTTATAAACCAGTAACTTAAAAGTATTATAATCCCGAACCCATAAAGTTCAAATCTTAACTCCGCCTCTGTGCGTATATTGGCTAGATTTTCTACTTGCAAATTTGCCTTTGTCTCTTTTAGCTTTTTCACAGAGGTAAAGCTGATATCTTATTCATGAACTCGTCATATTTTGGGATTTTCCTTTCACTGAGAAAAGCTCTTTCATATTGACACCTCATGATATATTCGAAGTAGATGACAATACAGTTTGCCAGATAAACTAGACAAGTGTAATCATAAGATGGCTGTCTCAAACATTTCTTTTAATGGCAAGTCTGATTGTCTTTGATTACGTATATATTACAATTGCATGTGCATATAGCAAACTCATTTAAGGATTGGTAACCTTGGAGGTGGGTGACAAAGACACAAAAAGAAATGGACCAGGTAAGAAAAAGATAGGACCATTTACCAAATATCTTGAATTGTGGGACTTGGGTGTATGATAATACAACTTTTTTCAATTACCAAAGTTGAATCTTGAAGTTTTATTTTTCTTGTTGGGCTAGGATTTTTGGAGCATTCATAAGTTGATTGAATTTTCACCTGAAAGGGTGTTTTTGAAGATGTATTTGGTGGAGAGTAAAGCAGGGGCAATAGCTTGTATGCTATTTTCTCTGTTATTATTGGGAACATGGCCTGCTCTGCTTACTTTGCTTGAAAGAAGGGGTCGTCTTCCTCAACATACTTATCTTGATTATACTATCACCAATCTTTTGGCTGCTACTTTCATTGCTTTTACTGTTGGTGAGATTGGAAGGAGCACAATGGACAAACCAAATTTTTTCACTCAACTTTCTCAGGTTTGTGGCTTACACAAGAACTTAATGGAGGAATATTAAGTATGTGATCACCTCATTCAAAAGTCGTGGGCTTGATTTTCTTAGAGAGTACACTTTCAGTTACCGGTATTATTACTTTTAGCCCGCGCTAGAAACTATTTACATTTGGTAGTCGAAAAGGTGTATAAAATTTGTACATAACATACAGAATGTATATACATACAAAAAATATACAAATTTTATACATTTTCCGGCTATTATTTTTAGAGCGATTATACAGTGTCATTTTTCCAATCACTTAATTATATTTCGTCTACATGTGGTCTTGATTCTCTTTCACGGGCCAAACACTTGAATTTCTTTTTTTTGGGGGGGCGTGTGTGGGGCAATGAGATTTGAACGAAAGACCTTTGGTTGCTGTTATATCGTATTGAAGTGTGTGATTATCTATCTAAAAGTTTAAACTTTTACTTAAATATATTATGTCTCTACAGGACTAAGCTTATATGCAAGATATTAGGCTTCGTTTTGGAGTTTCTTATTTATCACATTATTGGTGATTAATGATAGACCTTGGTTTGTTTCATTTTACATTTTGACTAAAAAGCTCCCAATAAAGTGAAATGAATATAGAGGATTTTAGAGCTGACCTTAATTAGTTTGGGATTGATACATAATAGTAGTTATTGTTGTTGTTGTTGATATTGTTTGGCATTTGAATGTATGATGTTTTTTATATTAGGTTACTTCCACTGTATTTAAGTTGAGGAAAGATATTGCTATTTTATAACATAATAGAGACAACAAGGAATTAATATGATTATTTTTCTGTTCCTAGTAGAGTATAGAATAATGTATAAGGTGTTTGTCCTAATTTTCTTATTATATTTGATTTTCCTCTCTTGAAAGAAGGTCAACATATTTACCACAATTGATTTTTCTTTTTCCTAAGGAAATTATAAATCTCTCATATTTTTGGAAGAAAAAGTTTTGCACTTTTATAAATTGAGGATCCTTCGTTCTAGTTTAATAACATCCACAATGTAGCCCTAAGGGGTCTGAGTTAGGTTTAAAGGTAGAATTTTTAGATAGTTATTATCCTACCACTTGTGTGAGTATCTTTAAGAGTGAATTTTGTAATATTGTTCTCTTGATATTTTGTATTCTCTTTTATATAGTAGATTTCTCATCTCCGCTTGTGGATGTAGGTCCATTGATTGAACCATGTTAAATATTTTTGTCTCGTTTGGTATGTTTCTCTTTTGTTGTCTAATTTATCGTCGTTGAAAGTATACTTTGTTAGCTTTCGCATGACAATAGATTATTTTCGATCCTAACGTAATGTTCTGTCACACTTTAGTGTACTTCCACTGTATTTAAGTTGAGGAAATATATTGCTATTTTACAACATAATAGAAACAACAGAGTTAATATGATTACTGTTCTGTTCCTAGTGGAGTATAGAATAACGTATTAGGTGTTTGTTTTGATTTTCTTATCATAATTTTTCTTTCTCTTCAAGGAAATAAAACTTGTTTAGCATAATATTCTTTTTCCTAAAAAGAAATTATAAATCTTTTATATTTGGCTAGTCCTTTTTCTTGAAAGAAAATGTTTTGCACTTCTATAAATTGAGAAATCTTTCCTTCTCATTTTGTAGCATCCACAATGTAGCCCTAAGGGTCTGAGTCTTATTTAAAGATAGAATTATTAGACAAGTATTATCCTGCCACTTGTATGAGTCTCTTTAAGAGTGAATTTTGTGAGTTTGTTCTCTCGATATTTTGGATTGTTCATCTTCGCTTGTATATATAGGTCAATTGACCGAACCACGTTAAATATTTGTGTCTTGTTTGGCATGTTTCTCTTTTGTTGTCTGATTTATCATCGTTGAAGGTATGGTTTGTTAGTTTTCACATGACACCAGATTATTTTCGATCGTAACATAATGTTCTGTCGTAAAACTCAGTAGCTTCATATGTTCATTTAAGACAGGGGAATGTGCCTCGTATTCAAGAGGCAATGTATGAGCTTTGACTAATGCATTTTAGATTAGATTCTAGATCAATATATAAAGATGTTCTTTCATTGGTTTGTCTGATGAGCTTGTCTACTTAGCATGGAGTCTGATTAGTATTTGTATGATATGCTTTTGGTTTAATGGTTTTAACTTTATTATTTTTCTTATTTTTATTGCTGTCACAGATTCTATTGTCTATTTTCGTCTTCTTGAGCTGAGGGTCTCTCGGAAACAGCCTCTCTACCCCTCCCGGGTAGGGGTAAAGTGTGCGTACATTCTACCCTCCCCAAACCCCGCATGTGGGATTTTACTGGATTGTTGTTGTTGTTGTTGTTGTTGTTGTTTATCACTTGACCAAGTTGCTATTGAAGCAGTAAATATCATGTGCTTTTGTTCACCAAATATGTGTTCTGATAGAGTAATTGGAGAGTTAGAAGTCATACTCACTAACATAGCTTCTTTGTCTTTTTAATTTAATGAAGTCATGCTCAGTAACATAGATTGTGTGTACTATTTTTACCTATTGAATTTGCACGATTGCATTATTTTGGAACTGGTAATATCTTTTGGGTTTTGAACGCGTTTATGGATGAATATTGCAGGAGAATTGGCCGAGTGTTCTGTTTGCAATTGCTGGAGGGCTGGTCCTCAGTCTGGGGAACCTTTCAACTCAATATGCTTGGGCTTATGTTGGTTTGTCAGTCACTGAGGTTATCACTGCAAGCATTACGGTCGTTATAGGTATCATTTTAACTTTACATTTTACTGAAGCGAGTCATCTACTGATAACCTATGGCAAGGAATTCCGATGATATTATGTTGGAGTTTGACATGCGTTCTTGCTTTGGTTATGGCAGGAACGACCTTGAATTACTACCTTGACGAAAAAATTAACAAAGCTGAGATTCTTTTTCCTGGCGTTGGATGCTTCTTGATTGCTGTTTGTCTAGGCTCTGCTGTTCATGCATCCAACGCAGCTGATAACAAAGCAAAACTTGATTATTTTGAAAATGACTCTAAGAATGGGGTTGGGTATGCATTATCTCAACAACATATCGCACTTTGAATATTTCTTAGGGCATCGTGATCATAGCTTCTCCATATGGGGAACAAATCATTATTTTTAAGTTGTAGAGAACGAAATTACAAATATATTTAGTAGGGCTTTGTGTTGTTTCCTAGGTTCATGTTATGACAATATTGATGTATACGTCTATCGTTATACTTCTTGCATGTGATGAGCTAACCAGCAATAATTTGGCGATATATTAGCCAACAATCACATGAAACTTTTAGTTTTAGCATCCTTTTGTGCCCTCTTAATGTGTTCCTGACTCTCATGTAGTCTCTCTTAGCGTGCAGGATATGCAGAAACTCTGATAAAGAGTTCACACCACATATCTATGTAAATTTGCACCACTGATTGCGGGAAATTGATTTCAGTTTTGTTGAATCTTGGCAGGACAAAAGGTGTAACTGACTCTAAACAAACAAATACAAACACAAACACAGGTAAGTTTTAGCTGGAGCATTTAAAGTTCATGTCTTCTCCATTTTTTTATTAGATTGGTGGAATTCTTATTTACCCTTTTAGTTAATGTATAGATCTTGTGCAGTTGATATGAATGACTTGGAGAATGGAGCTGCTTTTGGGGAGAAGGCGAAAGCTGGGACTGCACTTTTCCTTATAGAAGTTGAGAACAAAAGGGCAATGAAGGTTAGAAATTCTTACTCTAATTACCACTTCAAGATTAATTTTACGCGGCATGGAGAGAGCTCATAAAAATTTATTTCTTATAGGAATGAACTTGTTTTCTGGTATTAGGAGCCTCAACTTGTCTTTTTATGGTAATTCAATGAAATGGACCTGAATAGAACGGAATGGACAGAGAGATTGCATATAATTGATTGATCTGTATGGATACACCTAATATATTACAATATCATACTTGCTTTGCAGGTTTTTGGGAAGAGTACTTACATTGGTTTGGCCATTACCTTCTTTGCTGGAGCTTGCCTTTCGCTGTTCTCCCCGGCATTTAACCTAGCAACAAATGATCAGTGGCATGTTCTAAATGATGGGGTTCCACACTTGAGTGTGTATACAGCATTTTTCTACTTCTCAGTTTCTAGCTCTTTGATTGCCACGATTCTGAACTTCACCTTCTTGTACCGCCCTGTATTAAATGCCCCCAAATCGACGCTGAAGTCTTATGTGAACGATTGGGATGGCCGGGGTTGGGCTCTTTTGGCGGGACTTTTGAGTGGATTTGGAAATGGCCTCCAATTTATGGGAGGTCAAGCAGCTGGATATGCAGCTGCAGATGCTGTTCAGGTTTGTACATTTATCTGCACAGCAAATTCATTACAAATAGAACCATACACTTAAGCCTCCAGCGGTCCGGCCTGCTATTTTATTAATTGATAATGATTGATTAGTGAACATCATTTCCTAGAATAAAGCATGCTTCTTCATTTTGAAATGTGGTGTTTAATTTCAGGCACTGCCTCTTGTGAGCACATTTTGGGGGGTAATATTGTTTGGAGAGTACCGAAGATCATCAGGAAGAACGTATACGCTTCTTGCAGGAATGTTGCTCATGTTTATAGCAGCTGTTGCAATTCTCATGGCATCAGCAGGACATCGCAAATTGAATAGATAATGTTTCTGTACATATCACCTTAAAGCTTCTTGTGAATAGAAGCAAGTCCGGTCAAAGAACGTTCGTTAGAATCTTCTTAGCTTATTTCAGTTTCTGTTTATTAAAGAAAGAAACTGAAGAAAACCATCCAAGAAAGGAAACCTTCTATATATGTACAGTACCTGTTGCAAACATTCAGCAACCTTCCACATCACCACATGGTCACATGGATAATAAATCTGAATATTTTTTGTTGCTTGCATTTTGTATGGTCTTAATTCTACATTGCAATATTGATAGCTTTCTTAATTTGGCAATTAGTGGCGATTTATTATCTCAACATCTACAGAGGAGCATACTGGAAGCAGCAGAAAGAAAACAACTAATGCTACCTGCTGAACACATTTGAGGTGAACTTCTGACTATTACATTGAAAATTGCATATATCAACGCCCATAGTTCCAATAGGGAAGCAAGAGATGACTGACGTCCTGCCCTCTTTGTTACACATCCAACACCAGCTAACCAACTCAAGTCCCATTTTCCACCAAAAATCAATGAATTTGAGAAGTTTGGTTTCTGCTTCTTATGTACAGCTAGGACATGGTATTGAGTCAAGTTGAGCCGAGCCTAGTAAATACTACTCCAATACTGAGTCGAGTCGAGCTCGAACCGAGCTTAATCAAGCTTTTTATGGTGCTGAGCGGAGCCCGAATTGAGCCGGATTCACATAGGAAGAAATGACTTCCTTTGAGAACCACCCCAAGTGGTTGTGGACTTGTCGCCATATTTCAGGCCAGCTTATTTGCCGTTTTTCTTATCAGGGATAGTTTTCCATCAGTGTCCTAGTAACTATTATCCTCTGTGTTAAGCCTTTGAAGAAGTGGTAGATTCAGGAACATCTCAAGAAACAGATTGAACTTTTACTTCTGCCATTCACTTTTTATCTCCCACGGAACACAACTTGAAAGCATAGTGTATACGGTCAAAACTGAGTTTGCCCTTCTTATGACTAATCGAGATTGGAACATGATGGTCCGAGGCTCATCATTGTAATATCAAGTCATGATGTGAAGATAGATTGTTAAGATCGAGCCCCAGAGACCGATCAATATCGAGATCGACCAAGATCGAGCTCGAAACCTAGAGACCGATCAATATCGAGATCGACCAAGATCGAGCTCGAAACCTAGAGACCGATCAATACCGAGACCGACCAAGGTCGAGCTCGAAACCTAGAGACCGATCAATACCGAGACCGATCAAGGTCGAGATTAAGCTAAGGGACCGATCAATACTGAGACCAACCAAGATCGAAATCAAGCTAAGAGACCGATCAACACCGAGATCGGTCAAGATCGAAATCAAGCCAAGAGACAAAAAGGTCGTTGTAGCCGTAATTGGGGAAGAATCTCGGCGGAAATTACGATTTGAATTAATGAAAAGCTAATTAATTAATCGATCATGGTATCTCCACTATGTATTTTTAATTATATCTAAAATAGGATTCCCCCACTATATTAAGAGTGATTATCATTTGTAAAAGGGATTCATTCATTCATACATTGAGATTCATTGAGATTATATAACATTTAGCAAACACTATCCATTTGGAGGCTTTTTATTGATTCCTCTTGTTCTCTTAATCAATCATTCTTCATCCAATTTGGGTTTGTGTTCATTCTTTTTACAGTTAATATCATCATACATTTACTTATCTTTTCAATTTGTACCAAATTATATCACATATCCTTAGAACTACGTATAAATTCAACTCTATCTGTTTTTCGGAAAAATAATTTGGCGCCTACCGTGAGGTTAAGGATAATAGTGGTTATTTGGTACGAATCTTTGCAAAACACACTATTTTACACTTGATCTTGGAAGTATCTTTGATTTCAGGTTAAAAAAACGACGAACTCTCAATTAATGGCCCTACCTATCGACAACAAAGCTGGCCTTCAAGATGAGAATAACAACCTGACACCCAGAGATGAAAGACCACTCGTTGACCCCATTGGAACTCAAGTCGTAGATCCAATTGATGTGAATTCACATGTGGCCATTGAGGCAAATCAACGTTCCGACCCCGAAAACAACATTCATGGTGGAACTCGATTTGCAGCCTGAAATACCAAAAATGTTGGAGAGGACGGGATCAGCCTGCGTATGATTTTTGAAATATTGCAAGCTCAACAGGTAGCGATAGATCAGTTGCAAAGCCAAACCCAGGTACCGAGCAGGCCCGATACCGGTCCACCCCGAGAAGTCACCCACAAAACAGGGCCAGCCGTAGTGAGGTCAAATGAACAAGAATCGGGGACTAATACTGAAATTATGAAGATGCTCGAGGAACTGATAAAACGAATAGAGTCAAGAGAAAGGACGATTGAAGTAAACAACAAAAAAGTGGAAACTTATAACAACAGGGTTGATCAGATCCCAGGGGCACCACCAATATTGAAGGGCATGGATTCCAAACAATTCGTACAAAAGCCCTTCCCCCCGAGCACAGCTCCAAAATCGATCCCCAAGAAGTTCCGCATGCCCTAATTCCTAAATATAATGGAACGACCGACCCCAACGAACATGTCACCTCTTACACATGTGCCATTAGAATAATCTAGAAGACGACAAGATCGAATCCTTATTATTAAAAAAATTCGGGGAAACCCTGTCAAAGGGAGCAATGATATGGTATCATAATTTACCGCCTAACTCAATTGATTCTTTTGCTATGCTTGCAGATTCTTTCGTAAAAGCACATGTCGGAGCCATAAAGGTCGAAACCGGGAAGTAGGACCTTTTCAAGGTAAGGCAAAAAGATAACAAGATGCTAAGAGAGTTCGTATCTCGTTTCCAAATGGAACGAATGTATCTACCACTGGTCACGGATGATTGGGTCGTTCAAGCTTTTACCCAAGGACTGAACGAACGAAGCTCGATAGCTTCACGACAGTTGAAGTAAAACTTAATCGAATACCCGGTTGTTACCTGAACCAATGTACACAATCGATATCAATCGAAGATTAGAGTCGAAGACTACCAGTTGGGTTCTGGGTCCGTTATTAAAAAGGGACATCGACCAAGAACCAAGGTCAAACAGGAACCGATACCGGCCGTATAGCGGAGATCGTAGGGGTAGCAAAACAAAACGCAACCCCGTACAAGGCGAAAGGAGAAGTGATCGAGTCCAAGGGTCTCGAGGGCTGATGAACAATAATGGGTTCGACATACCGGACCTAAGGAAGCACCGCGGTTATCAGAATATAACTTCAACGGTGATGCATCCGCCATCGTATCGGCTATCGGACGCATCAAAGATATTAAATGGCCTCGACCTCTGCAGACCGATCCAGCCTAGAGAAATTCCAATCAAATGTGCAAATATCATGGCGCCCATGGCCACAGAATGGAAGATTGCAAGCAGTTGAGAGAGGAGGTAGCCAGGTTATTCAATGAAAGGAACCTTCGAGAGTTTCTAAATGACCGGGCCAAGAACCATTTCAAAAATAGAGAGTTCAATAGACAAAACGAACAAGAAGAGCCACAACACATCATCCATATGATCATCGAAGGGATCGACGTCCCCCAGGGGACAGTGCTTAAACGTACTAAGATTTCGATTATAAGAGAGAAGCGATCTCGTACTCAGGATTACATACCTAAAGGAACCCTGTCCTTTAATGAAGAAGACGCAGAAGGAATCATGCAACCTCACAACGATGCACTGGTAATATCTGTACTTATGAATAAAACTCAAGTTAAGCGTGTGTTAGTTGCTCTAGGTAGTTCGGCCAACATCATTCGATCGAGGGTCGTAGAGCAACTCGGTCTACAGGACCAGGTCGTGTCCGTAACCCTGGTAGTAAGCGAATTCAACATGGCATGTGAGACTATTAAGGGCGAGATAATTTTTCCCGTAAACATGGTCGGGACCATCCAAGAAACAAATTTCCACGTAATCGAGGGCGACGTGAGAAATAACGCCCTGTTCGGGAGGCCGTGGATCCACAACATGAGAGCAGTACCCTCGACCCTTCACCAGGTTCTAAAATTCCCAACACCAAAGGGAATCAAAACAATCTACGGGGAGAAACCAGCTGCAAAGAAAATGTTTGTCGTCGATGAAGTGATTTCGATATAATTACTCTCATCGATAAAGGGATCAAATTCGAAGGAAAAACAGGATACCAAATAACACTCACAAGCCCCAGCTTTGACCCAACAAGAAAAGTAAGAAACTGACGAAGATGATGATTATGGGATCCCTCGATCCTTCGTGGTCCCCGATGATTCTGATGCTACCAAGTCAACAGTCGAAGAATTGGAGCAAATCACACAAATCGAACATCTGCCCGAACTAAAGGTATACCTGGGCACGGGGTTAAATCCCGAGCTCAGGAAAAAAGTTTATTCAATTTCTTTTAGCTAACATGGATTGTTTTGCTTGGTCCCATCTCGATATGACAGGGATCTCGCCAGAAATCACCAGTCAAATACTAAGCTTGGATCCAAAATTCCATCCGGTGAAGCAAAAAAGAAGACCCTAATCCGAGGTCAAACATGCCTTCATCAAGGACGAGGTAACCAAACTTCTCAAAATAGGATCCATTTGGGAAGTAAAATACCCCGAATGGTTAGCAAACGTGGTAATAGTCCCTAAGAAGAGAGACAAACTTAGAATGTGTGTAGATTATAAAGACCTTAACAAAGCATACCCCAAGGATTCTTTTCCTTTGCCTAATATCAATCGTATGATCGATGCCACAGCTGGCCACAAGACTCTCAGTTTTCTCGATGCCTACTCTGGGTACAACCAGAAACAGATGAACCCGGAGGACCAGGAAAAGACTATGTTTATCACTAAATACGGTACCTATTGTTATAACGTAATGCCATTCGGTCTAAAAATTGTTGGTACAACTTATCAACGCCTAGTAAACCGAATGTTCGAAAAATAAATAGGAAAATCAATGGAAATTTATATTCATGACATGTTAGTTAAGTCCCTACGAGTAGAGGACCATTTAAAGCATTTGCAGGAAATTTTTGATATACTGAGGGAGTACAATATGAAGCTCAATCCCGAAAAGTGTGCATTCGTGGTTGGCTCGGGCAAGTTTTTTGGTTTCATGGTATCTAATCGGGAAATCGAGATCAACCCTAATAAAATCAAAGCTATCGAGGACATCATGGTAGTGGATGATGTAAAGGCCATGCAGAGGTTGACGGGACAGATAGCTACCCTAGGACGATTCATTTCGAGATCCTCAGATAGGAGCCACCGATGTTTCTCACTACTTAAGAAGAAGAGCAACTTTGCATGGACTCTGGAGTGCCAGCAGGTCTTAGAGGAACTAAAACAGTATTTATCGAGCCCGCCACTACTGCATACCCCTAAATTTGACGAACAACTTTACCAATACTTAGCTGTCTCGGAGATGAAGGTAAGTGGAGTCCTGGTCCGAGAAGAACAAGGTACGCAATTCCTTATTTATTATGTCAGTCGGACCTTAGGTGAGGCCGAAACTAGATATCCACACTTAGAAAAATTAGCGCTTGCTTTAATAAGAGCCTCTAGGAAACTAAAATCATATTTTCAATGTCATCCGATATTTGTTGTAACAACTTATCCTCTTCGAAATATTTTACATAAACCCGAGCTTTCGGGTCAATTGGCCAAATAGGCAATAGAAATCAGTGGGTTCGATATTGAGTATCAACCCCAAACCGCCATCAAATCTCAAATCTCGGCGGACTTCGTGGCTGACTTTACGCCAGCCTTCGTACCCGAATTGAAAAAGAACTACTGTTAAAATCGGGAACATCTTCGGGAGTCTGGACCCTCTTTACAGATGGTGCTTCGAACGCGAAGAGGTCCAGACTAGGCATCATACTAAAATTACCCACAGGTAATGTAGTTAGACAGTCTATCAGAAATACAAAATTAACTAACAATGAGGCCGAGTATGAGACCGTGATTGCAGGTCTCAAACTAGCTAGAAGCTTGGGAGCGAAGGTCATAGAGGCTAAGTGTGATTCCCTCCTCGTAGTAAACCAAGTTAACAGAACTTTTGAAGTCCGAGAAGACCGAATCCAGAGGTACTTAGATACACTACAGATGACTCTACATCGATTTAAGGAATGGACCTTGCAACATATACCTCGAGAACAGAATAGCGAGGCCGACGCCCTTGCAAACTTAGGTTCATCGGTCGAAGACGACGAACTCAACTCGGGGACTGCCGTACAACTCATGAGATCGATAATCGAAAAAGGTCATGCCGAGATAAACTCCACAAGTTTAACTTAGGATTGGAGAATTTAATACATATAGTACTTGAAGAATGGGAAGCTTACATCCGATCCAAAAGAATCAAGATCCATACGCACAAAGGCAGCATGGTTCACTCTGTCTGAAGACAGAACACTGTTTAGAAGGACGTTCGATGGATATGTTTGGGACCGGGAGATACCTACTACATCCTACGGGAAGTTCATGAGGGCACTTGTGTAAATCACTCCGGTGCTGATTCGCTGATTCACAAAGTAATCAGAGCAGGGTATTACTGGACCGATATGGGCAAAGATGTAAGAGAGTTCGTTCGAAAAAGTGACAAATGTCAAAGGCATGCACCCATGATTCATCAACCCTGGGAATTACTCCACTCGGTCCTATCCCCATGGCCCTTCATGAAATATGGAATGGACATCGTCGGCCCTCTCCCATCGGCCCCAGGTATGGTTCAATTTATTTTATTTATGACCCATTATTTCTATAAATGGGTTGAAGCACAGGCTTTCGAGAAAGTCAGAGAAACGAAAGTCATAGACTTCATTTGGGACCACATCATATGTGGGTTCGGGATGCCTTCCAAGATTGTATATGATAATGGAAAATAATTCATCGGCAGCAAAGTAACTAAATTTCTCGAGGATCACAAGATCAAAAGGATCCTATCAACACCTTACCATCCCAGCGGGAACGGACAAGCCGAATCGACCAACAAAACCATCATCCAAAATCTTAAGAAGAGATTGACCGACGCCAAAGAAAAATGGAAAGAAATGCTAACCGAGGTCCTTTGGGCATACCACACAACATCAAAATCCAGTACGGGAGCAACAATGTTCTTATTGCTTTATGACGCATAAGCTCTAATCCCAATTGAGGCCGGGGAACCTAATATCATGTTTCGATATGCAACAGAGGAGTCAAATAATGAGACCATGAATACAAACGTAGAATTGTTGGACGAAAGACGCGAAGCCGCTCTCTTCCGATTAGCCGCCCAAAAATAGCGGACTGAAAGGTACTACAATCGAAGAACCAATATTCGATATTTTAACATCGGGGACTTGGTGTTAAGAAAAGTCACCCTCAACACCCAAAATCCGAATCAAGGGAAATTGGGTCCGAACTGGGAATGACCGTATCAGGTTCTCGAAATCATCGGAAAAGGATCCTACAAGCTCGGTATGATAAATGGAAAACAACTACCGAACAATTGGAACGTATCGCACCTAAAACTATACTACTGCTAAGGTACGACCCTCCCATGTTCATTTGTATTTCAAAACTAACCCTTTCAGGTGTTCAACCAGAAGCAACGATGGATTTCTTCAACACGAAGCCTTTAGGTCTGTAAACACGCGTTGCACTCTTTTTCCCTTAGACCAGTTTTGTCCCAAACAGGTTTTTCGGCGAGGTTTTTAATGAGTCAACCATTGATCGTGCTAACTTAGAACAATTCAACAGTATTTGAGGCCTCTTTACAATCAACCTCGAATACTGGGGGCATTGCCCCTCGAATATGAAGTTCGATGCAAGGAATACTTCATGGCAACAGGTTCTCGATAGGAAAAATTTGTAAAGGCCAAATGGTCAAGCGAACCATGCCCGTGTAGTTTACTCGAGCCCTGACATAAAATATGTACGCATGTATAATGACTTATAAAGAGAAATTTCTTTTTTACCGATATCTCATACCTCGGAAAGGTTCTTATACTTCATATTCTCGATCTATTATGCAAACAGGCTTAAAGGTCGACCATGACCAGAGTTCAAATGATTACCTCTACAATCGGGGTCTGCGGTACGAAAAATAAACGAGATCGAATTATATAAACTCCGAGATCATAAGACCTTTTAGGCAACCCTCGATCTTACAAGCCACGGCCACCCCACTCGGGTACTGACACTTTGGACAAGCTCGAAGAAAAACGGGGAAAAGCCCAAGAGGCAAATCACGAACTAAAAAGGCTACGGCCGAATCAACACGGGTCGGTGACGTCCGAATTCAGTAAACAAGCCTTCGAATTCTTTCATAAACCGGTTTAAAAGGCTACCCCCGGCAAAATCACAAAATGCTTTGATAATATCAAGCCTAAAAAACTCTAATGAATACAAAATTGTTCGAACTCTCGAACAATTCCTTATTTTATGCCAAGACATTACAAGTTTCACAAATATAAATGATAAAAATGAACATTCTTTTTACAAATCTTTTTTACAAATGAACAATCTTTTTACAAAAGCCTAAAAGCTATTTTTGTCTTGAGTTCGAGAGACCATCCTCGCTCAATTAAAAAGCCTAAGGGTTATCTTACTTCGAGTTCGAGCAAGCACTCACTGGATCATAAAGCCTAAGGGTTATTTTTTGTCTTGAGTTCGAGAGACCATCCTCACTCAATTACAAAGCCTAAGGGCTACCTTACTTCGAGTTCAAGCAAGTACTCACTCGATCATAAGACCTAAGGGTCATCTTACTTCGAGTTCGAGCAAGCACTCACTCGATCATAAAGCCTAAAAGCTATTTTTTGTCTTAAGTTCGAGAGACCATCCTCACTCAATTAAAAAGCTTAAGGGCTACCTTACTTTGAGTTCAAGCAAGTACTCACTCGATCATAAGTCTAAGGGCTACCTTACGTCGAGTTCGAGCAAGTACTCACTCGATCATAAGACCTAAGGGTAATCTTACTTCGAGTTCGAGCAAGCACTCACTCGATCATAAAGTCTAAAAGCTATTATTTGTCTCGAGTTCGAGAGACCATCCTCACTCAATTAAAAGGCCTAAGGGCTACCTTACTTTGAGTTCGAGCAAGTACTCACTCGATCATAAGACCTAAGAGTCATCTTACTTCGAGTTCGAGCAAGCACTCACTCGATCATAAAGCCTAAAAGTTGTTTTTTGTCTTGAGTTCGAGAGACCATACTCACTCAATTAAAAAGCCTAAGGGATACTTTACTTTGCGTTCGAGCAAGTACTCACTCGATCATAAGCCTAAAGGCTACCTTACTTCGAGTTCGAGCAAGTACTCACTCGATCATAAGACCTAAGGGTCATCTTACTTCGAGTTTGAGCAAGCACTCACTCAATCATAAAGCCTAAAAGCTTTTTTTTGTCTTGAGTTCGAGAGACCATCCTCACTCAATTACAAAGCCTAAGGGCCACCTTACTTTGAGTTCGAGCAAGTAATCACTCGATCATAAGCCTATGGGCTACCTTACTTCGAGTTCGAGCAAATACTCACTCGATCATAAGACCACAGGGTCACCTTACTTCGAGTTCGAGCAAGCATTCTCTCGATCATAAAGCCTAAGGGCTGGTTTTTGGCTTGAGTTCGAGATACCATCCTCACTCAATTAAAAATCCTAAGGGCTACCTTACTTCGAGTTCGAGCAAGTACTCACTCGATCATAAGACCTAAGGGTTACCTTACTTTGAGTTCGAGCAAGCATTCACTCGATCATAAAGCCTAAGGGTTGTTTTTTGTCTTGAGTTCGAGAGACCATCCTCACTCAATTAAAAATCCTAAGGGCTACCTTACTTCGAGTTCTAGCAAGCATTCTCTCGATCATAAAGCCTAAGGGTTGTTTTTTGTCTTGAGTTCGAGAGACCATCCTCACTACATTATAAAGCCTAAGGGCTACCGTACTTCGAGTTCGAGCAAGTACTCACTCGACCATAAGACCTAAGGGTCACCTTACTTCGAGTTCGAGCAAGCGCTCACTCGGTCATAAGACCTAAGGGCTATGCTGGTTCGGTTTCAATCAAATTGTCTGAAGGGAAATAAAGGCAGAAGTAAGTAAAGGAAATATTTGCTCGAACCCTTGAACACAATTTTATGCTGAGGCATTTTTTGACCTTTGTAAAGTGTAGAAAGGCAAAGGAAAAACACAAAAACCAAAAAGGCAAGAAAAGCCTTATATTCAAAGGTCTTTACAAAAAGCCAAATCGTCCTCAGAATAAATACAAAAATAAGAAACTTAATGTCCTAAGTGGCTTTGGTCTTCATCGGAGGCCGCGTCCTCTGAATTTTCCTCGTCTTTATATTCGCTCGAGCTATCGGTGTCTTCCTCAGGGAAAGTCAGCCTTCGAGCCCTAGTTTCCTCCACCTTGGGATTCTCAATTTCGGCCTCAACATCGAATCCCTGAGCATTGACCTCCTCGAGAGCTTCTCTCTGAGCCTTCCATTTAGCGTGGTTGACCATGCTCTTGGCTATGGCTTGGTTGACCTCAACATCAATCCTGAACTGGGCCACTTTAACATCAGCTCTTTTATTGGCTTCAATCACCTTAGATCTGGCCACTTCGAGTTTATCATCCAAGCTTGCTTTATCGAAAATGGCCAAATCTAAACGATGTTGAAGCTCCTTAATACTCTCGATCAGCACCGAGGCATTTTCTTTCGCAGCTCGAAGTTGGGCCTCAAACAACTTCAACTAAGCTTGAACGACTTCCTTTTTTGAGGCAAGGATATCTGTATTCGTTTTGAATTCTTCGACCTCGGCCAGTAGCCCATCTACCTGTGAATTGAGTCGTCCTATCTGCTCGATCCTCTGTCGAACCTGCAAAATCGGATCGTTAGTGGTTATCAACAATTCATCTTCACTATCATGAAAAATTTGGGATACCTGCTCAGCTATCTTCTCGTGCTCTTCCCAAGCCGCTGTCAAATCTGCTCGAAGTTTCTCACTAAGAAGTTTGTAGGAGTCACTCTTCTCAGTGAGGTTCCGAACTTCAGCCCCATGCTCATCCTGAATTCGGAGGAAAGCCTCGTGATGCAACACTGAGGCCTACAAAGATGGGAAAATATGTTAGAATTATCCACAACCCTAAGTATAAAAGAAACAACAAAGATACCATCAAAATTACCCGATTCAGAGCTTGTTGGGCCTCGTTGAAAAGGCAAGCGGGCCCTACCTCATTCATCACAGTTTGGTCCTCTTCGGTCACCAAGGACCGAAGGTAACTAGCAATCCCCACAGGGGAGAGAAAACTCTGACATCCTCCGGGATAGAGAGCACTATTTTCTGCTTACGATCGGGATTGGCGCTCGGAGCCAGGAATCGATCCACCAATTTTAGGCCCGATGAAGACCCAATAGCACCCGGCCATGGCATTTGCTTCGGTATCGGAAACCCACTGAATGCGACAATATCCTCCGAGGCAGCAGACTCGAGCCCATCCAGGAAGCCGTGGATATCGGTCGACTCCTGAATACCCTCGTAAGTTCCATCCTCCAGCATGTTGGCCTAACAGATAATGGCATCCAAAATCTGAGGAGATCTAGTAATGTCGAATATCCCAAGCTCGTCTCTCGAGATATCTTCCACTGCCCGAGAAGTCCTGCCCTCGGTCTCCCTTTCGACCACTTCATCTCGGGACGGAACAAAATTAGTTTTTCCCTATTCGGGAATTATGGCCAGAACTCCCTTATTAACCTCCGCCGATTCGGAGGATTGTTGTATCACAACATTGGCCCGCACACAGGCTGACTCCTCTTCTTCTTCTTCGGGCTCGTCCCTTAATTGGCGGATCGAGTCCAAAGGTATGATATCAGATCCCCTCTTGGGCTTGCGAGTTCTTTTCACCGGCTTTTGCTTTTTCGTGACCGGGGAACTCGGTGCATCTTTTCTTTTCTTCTATTTAACCTGCTTCGCTGTAGGGACCTCTTCATCACCAGATTGGGGCCTCATGACAACATCTTTCCCAAGTCCTACAAAGGGAAAAAACCACCGCAAGACGCCTCCCACATGTCCTTCCTCATCCTTCGCTGCCCAGTCGTTGCCTTAAATCAAAATCTATCTCTATAGCACTTGAACCAATAGATCACTACCAACTTTAAACCTTTCCGAAGATCATCTTTCTCGAGCCATCACACTAGGAACATCGCTTTGATCCTGAACCACTGCACACCGCGATCTCTGACAGTAGCTTCCCCGGCATCATTTCACAATACCCTACCTCAAAGGAGAATTGAAGAAGACCATAACACCGGCAAACTTAACACATTCCATCAGGGATGATGTCACCACATCACATATGAAAATTCCACCACGCTCGAAAATACCAAGTCTCGCTACCCCATCGACCCAAACCTGAGCGGTTGTAGTTCGATTGCCTGTCCTCCGCCGGAAATAAAATACTGAATCTATGAATTATGTTCTGAGTAAAACGTCCTTTCAAGTCATTCATTGACTCGACGCATAGACAAGCATCCTACCATTACATGAACACTTTGCGATAGCAACGCACGAATCTTCATAACAATCAATGCCAACTCTCAAACCTTAGGTAATACTGATACTGAGCTTAAATGACAGAGCGACCTTCCCCAAGGCGACGACAATATCCCAATCAAATACGTAAGGAGAAACATCCTGCATCACATCTGTAGTACCATTAAACATCCTCGATTCCCAATTTATAACAAGCGCTTCATGTCGCATAAGATTGAATAGGAAGAAAATGAAGGCATAAGCCTCAAAGGATTCGAATCGCACGATGAGGAATCAAGAAGGGAAGTGTTCCTAATAGCCCTGAAGCCTCTTGAAAATAAGTACAGACGTTTTTGTACCGATCCACAAGACTCTAATAGACTCGCTCATGACTCGTGAGACCTAAGTGAACCTAGTGCACTAATACTATATTGTCATAACCCAAAATCCATTAAAGGTTGTGATGGCTCCGGACACCGCTGTCGGACAAGCCAAAAATAAATATTGGTTGGTTTCTCATTTTAATATTTTTGAAATCATATTTTCTTCAATTAAGTAGTAAAAGATGAAATTTATAGAGTAAAAAATAATATTCTTAATAAATTTCAATACAGAACAACCCATAATCACCCAAAAATCCGGTGTCAGAAGTGCATGAGCATCAACTAGGAATGCAAAATAAAATACAACATCTATCCGGAATACAAATTTAAACAGGAGAAATATAAATACTCTGAAGGAGACTCTGCCGCCTGCGGATCGTAATATGGAATGCAGCTCACCTAAGTCCCCGCATTTAACCACACCTCTGCGCCCATAAGACCGCTAGACATATTTGTACCTGCACAAAAATGTGCAGCACGTGTAGCATGAGTATGTAAACAACGTGTACCCAGTAAGTATAAAGCCTAATCTCGAAGAAGTAGTGATGAGAGGTCGACTTTGACACTCACTAAGGGTCAATAATATTAAGATAGAGATATTTAAATCAACATGATTTATAGGAACAACAAAAATTTTCTTTAACCAGCAGAAATAATTAATTCTTTCAATTCCAAAAAAATTCAATTTATCGCTTAGCTTCACAAGCTGCAATGAAATATCAAGGTATTGTGTAATTATTATTATTAGGCACGATGTCTGCCGAGGTCATTCGGCCCGATCCAAAGTGTCGTGTACACTGTCGAGGGACGTGCAACGCAATCTATAGATGCATATATACTGCCGAGGCGTTCGGCCCGCTCGACAAGAAAGGAGGTCATTTTCTTATGAACCTCCAGAATGAGAAGATATTATAAGATTAACACATAAGGATGTACAATTTTCATTAACTGTTAAATATTTTGTGCAAGAATTCAAATATGTGAAATTTCAGTCTCTTACTATTTTCTCTAATAATTTACAGTATAATTCTAATACTTTAATTAAATAAAGGATACAATTATCACAAGATATTCATGATTTGAGTCCTAAACTACCCGAAATAGAAATATTAGTAGCTACGCACGGACTCTCGTCACCTCGTGCATACGTAGCCTTCACAACTAGCAAAAATTATTAATTTAAATCACATATGGGGTAATTTTCCTCTTACAAGGTTAGACAAGAGACTTACCTCGCTCCGAAAGGCCGTAGCCGGCTCCAAAGCCTTTCCAACAACTCCAACTGATGCCTATAGCTCCAAAACTAGTCAATGAATGTTCGAATCCATAAATATATATTTTAATACTCATTACAAATTCAATTTACAATAATTTTCAACTCCGCTCGAAAAGTCGATAAAATCACCCTCGGGCCCACGTGCCCAGATTCCGAAAATTTTCGAAGATAAACACTACCCATAGCATTACCAACCGAAATACATAATTTATTTCCAATTCCATGTCCAAATTCGTGGTCAAAAGTTAAATATACTAATTCAAGTTTTTTCTTCAAAATCCCAAATTTCTACTAATTTTCATGCTTAAATCCTTATACAAACCATGTATTTAACTTTCAATAAGTGGGAATCACTTACCTTGTATTGCTCGTTAAAAAACCTCATTTTAAGCTCTCCAAAATCGCCCCAACCGAATGAAAAATGGAGGAAAAATAAGCCAAGTCCCGTTCTTAAAGGGCCACACTGCCCAGCCACGATTTCTGCTTCTGCGGTCCAACAACTGCTCATGCGGCTCCGCACCTGCGGCAATTCCATCGCAAGTGCGGTTCATGCTCGACCCAACTTCCCCGGCATCTGCGCCTCATGCAGCGCACCTGCGCGTTTGTGCCCGCTTCTGCGGCCCCAGGCCCTTTGGCCAACCTCCACTTCTGTGCTTGCCTTGCTGCTTCCGTGGCGTCGCACCTGCGGTCCTTTTTCCGCAGGTGAAATTACACCAAAACTCAGGCCCTTCAGCAATACAAGAAAACTCCATGTTGATCCGTTGACCATACGAAATCTACCCGAGGCCCTCGGAACCTCAACCAAATATACCAATACGTCCCAAAACATATTACGAACTTAGTCGAGGTCTCAAATCACGCCAAACAACATCGAAACTACAGATCACTCTCCAATTCATGCTTAATGAACTTTGAAATTCCAAACTTCTACAATCCATGTTGAAACCTATCAATCACGTCCGATTGACCTCAAATTTTGCACACAAGTCATAATTGACATTACAGACCTACTCCAACTTCCGGATTCGGAATCCGACCCCGATATCAAAAAGTTCACTCCCGGTTAAACTTCCCAAAAATCTTCAAATTCCAACTTTTGCCAAATGACCTACGGACCTCCAAATCCACATCCGGACGCGCTCCCAATAACAGAATCACCATACGGAGCTATTCCCAGACTCGGAATCCCAAACGGACATTGATAACAATGAAATGGACTTCAGCTCAAATCTATGAAATTCT
The DNA here is from genome assembly GCA_000715115.1 of Nicotiana otophora. Taxonomy (NCBI): domain Eukaryota; kingdom Viridiplantae; phylum Streptophyta; class Magnoliopsida; order Solanales; family Solanaceae; genus Nicotiana; species Nicotiana otophora. Next base: position 17,808 of record AWOL01S0019180.1, on the reverse strand, counting down.
TCCAATATGCGAACTTCCATAATAGGCACCGAAACGCTTTCGGGTCATCCAAAAATCGCTCCGGGTATACGCCCAAGTCCAAAATCATCATACGAACCTGTTGGAATCTTCAAATCCCGATTCTGAGGTCGTTTACTTAAAAATCATACTTTAGTCAATTCCTTCAACTTAAGGCTTCCGAAATTAGAATTTTCTTTCCAAATCAACTCCGAACTTCCCGAAATTAAATTCTGACCACATGTACAAGTCGTAATACCCGAAGTGAAGCTACTTATGGCCTCAAACCGCCGAATAATGTGCTAGAGCTCAAAACGACCGGTCGAGTCGTTACACATGAAATAAAAGGAGATGTACTCCATTAATCAAACACTGAGAAGATTTCAGTAACAACTTCCATTCATTCCATTAGCAACTTCGTTCATAATTTCTAAAGTATTACACGTTTATAGATATAATAAAAAACATATTTGCCAAATAGCAACAATTTTAGTTCAGTTCCCAACATCATACACCACCCACAATTTATCTACGGGACCTCTGAGTATGACAGAAGAATAGTATGGAAGTGCCGGCAATAACGCCCCGGCTATATCTCAAGACACAAAGTGTAACATCAAGTGACATCGGGACCGGAATAGAGTAGGGCTCACCAAAAACTGCTAAATAGGGAGTAACTACTAACGAGGACCAAAGTCGCACCGCTGATGAACCACCTGCATCCATTGAAGATGTAGCGCCCCTGACAAAAGGGACGTTAGTACATATGGAATAGTGCTAGTATGTAAAGCTAATTGTCCTCTTTCAAAATAGAATACCAATGTAAGAAAGGAAAAACCATAGAAACAACAATCAACAATCAATGATCTTCAAATGCCAATTTAAAACATAATAATTTCCAAAATATGAAGATAACACTGTGAAGTGGTAATCAAAATATGATGATAATGTTATTTTTTGTTGGGAGATCTTTAGCACCGATATATCACTGTTCACAATATCAACGTTCACAATACCAATATTCACAATACCAATAATCATAATACCAATGTTCACAATACCAATATTCACAATACCAATACCACCGTACTTTTAACACGGAGTCCGATAACGACCCGATTGGCTAAGCTATCTCATTAGAGAAATCAACCACAATTACTATCAATACCAATACCACTGTAATTGTAGCACGGAGCACCGATATATCACTGTTCACAATATCAACGTTCACAATACCAATATTCACAATACCAATACCACCGTACTTTTAACACGGAGTCCGATAACGACCCGATTGGCTAAGCTATCTCATTAGAGAAATCAACCACAATTACTATCAATACCAATACCACTGTAATTGTAGCACGGAGCACCGATATATCACTGTTCAGAATATCAACGTTCACAATACCAATATTTACAATACCAATAATCATAATACCAATGTTCACAATACCAATATTCACAATACCAATACCACCGTACTTTTAACACGGAGTCCGATAACGACCCGATTGGCTAAGCTATCTCATTAGAGAAATCAACCACAATTACTATCAATACCAATACCACCGTACTTTTAACACGGAGTCCGATAACGACCCGATTGGCTAAGCTATCTCATTAGAGAAATCAACCACAATTACTATCAATACCAATACCACTGTAATTTTAGCACGGAGTCCAATCACGACCTGATCGGCTAGGCTATCTTATTTGAAGACATCCACCAAAATCTCAATTTCAATTACAATTTCCAGCACAATCACCACCATGTGTGCGGCATGGTATCCGATCACGACCCGATCGGCTAGGTCGTCTTATTCGAGACATCAATCCTTTTATATCAATCAATCTCATCCCAATTAAGAGAAATAATTTTATCACATCAATATCATACCAAATAAGGGGAATAATTCACAAAAATAACATAGGTGCAAATGTATTTATCATCTTTCACATTGTATAAATCTCCACTAGTATTTTCATTCATGAATATGTAAGAATGCAAAACACATTGAAAATACTCACAAATCATAACGTCTATTAAAATAACCACATATGAGCATGACTTGAGTTTATAAGTTTTTAGACAATTCTATTTTCGAAGTCAATTCGGAATAGTTGAATCAAGGCTCATTTCATAACCTTTCTCACATTATTTTATTTTATTGGCACCATTAGCCACAAGTATAACTTTCACTTGTATCAATCATTGTATTTCATACTTCTTTCATATCTTTTAATTCCATTAGCACTATTGGCCATAAGTATAACTTTCACTCTTGCAGATTGGCCACACTTTATATCCCAATTCACTTATTTCATTTCCAACCATCTTTATAGGTTATCGACAGTAAGACATTTCCAATCAAGACTTAAGACATTTCCAATCAATACTTTAGGTACACATATGAGCAACTAAGAGTCTTAATTATATTGAGTTTTCTCACACAATTTGGAATCATAACCTTCATTTGAAACACAACTTAAAGACATAGCATTTTAATACACATATCATTCTTGAACACATTCCCAAAGGATAACATAATGTGTTAGAAATATTCAGAACACGTTTTGAATACTTAATTCTCGACACTTTGCTTATTCGGGACAATCGAATTTATTGGGAACAACTCGGAACATAGAATAAGGAACTTGAGACAACCATACTGGAAACTTATGAGAACATCATTGAATTCAATTCTAAGAGAGTAGTTGAGCCAACATATCTTGCTTTGAGCTTTTCTTAAATTATTACAACATTCCGAAAATTCTAGAAATCCCAATCTATTTTGAGACATAACAAAATTGAACCATTATTAGGAAGATATTCATGATCTCAGCTCATTTGAACGTTTTATCAAACACTAGGTGTGCAAATTTAACTACAAGGTTCTTCTACAAGATTATCTTCACTCCGCAACCCATATTTACTTATTTGAGCTCAACAATCTTCCCACAAACCTTAGTAGTACAAGCATGTATAAATAATGCTCTTATACCCAAGAATCATACTCCAAATCAACTATTATTTATCCAAATTCAAAATTGAAAACTAGGGTATGGAACCTTAACTCTTAGATGAAGATCTTGTGAGATTTCCTTGTTAGATTTCAAAGATTGGGCAAGATCTTGATAAATAAAACACTTCATCTACTTTATCTCTCTAGAACACTCTCACTTCTCTCTAAAAAGAGCCTCAGATAATTGCCCCAAAATAAGCTCCAAAGCCTATTTATCAAAATGAGGTTGAGTTATGAAAATAGAAAACTTAACCCTCTAAAATCAGGTCTGCGGTCGCATAATGAACCGCAGAATGGCTATGCGGGTCGCAAAATACACCGCAAAATTGGTCGCAGAATCGCATTTTTCCAGTCTTTTGTAATTTGGTCATAACTTCTTGTAGGAATGTCCAAGTGATGAACGGTTTGAAGCATTAAAAACTTGACACATAGACCTTTCCTTTGATAAGTAATATACCATATAACTCTTTATATCGGGAGAGGTATGCTCATTTGAAGTTAGGTCTTGTGCTAACTCACTTGAAATGTTATCCCATCAATAAAATTTTTAACTTGACTTAGCCTTGGGGCTCTTCTTAGACCACAAACCATTCTTAATGAACGTCATACATATATTATCATGATCAATTGATATCATTCTTATAATAGCCCTTGTCTGCATACAAAATAATATAATTAGCGCACATCAACTTTCTTACTAGCGCTCAAGTACTTCGAAATTTTTTGGGGTTTTACATAAGGCTTTAAAATGACCCCTCGGGTGCGCTCCCGCACACTTGAAGGCCCAACCGCGCACCTAACGTGCAGAAAGGAATTAGCACTGCCACAAGTGTGCGGCCGCGCACGGGACCATCCGGGCATGCACCTAGGCACGCATACTGTGCATTGCTCAGTAAAATGCACATAACATTTTGCACAGAGATATGTTAGGTGTTCACAATATATCGTTGGAAAGCTAATTCAAAGATCTACAACTTTTGTGTTTTGGGTTTTCCCAAATTCCTTACACATTTTCACTATATCCTGATGAAAAACATACCTTTTGTAAACTTAGTCGATTTTATCGAATCTGATACACCTCACTCTCCGTCTTGATTCTAAAATAACTATTTCTACTCATATTCGTACCAATGGAACTTCAAATGTCCAAAATATAACATTACTACTCATTTAACATATTCATACCTAAGCTGAATTTACGGGTTGTTACAGATTATCAAAGAATAATAAATTAGAGAAATATAGCAATTCTACCTTTATGCTTTCACAAAACCTTCAAAAAAACGTTAGCCATAGAGGTGGAATTGGTAGAATTTACTATTTATGTGGTATTATTCACGTGCAAATCACGTGATAACAATATTAGTAGTCGATGTCTTGGCGCCAGCGGAGAATGAAGTTAGTTATTTTTAGGAAATTGGAATCCGAAACCAACTCTTTGTCTTCCATTATATTTCTTCTCTATCATCATTTCCTCCAAAACCTTAATTCTTTGAGAATTATATGAATCTTGAAAAAGAAATGAAAATTTAGGAGGATCAAGAAAGAAAAAAAAAATAGAATCCGGGGTTCAGTTATTAGGCAAATTTAAAGCTACAAATGTTGTTCTAATTCAGGTACTTAATTCCCATATCAATATTTTCCTTTTCTTGCTTTTGGTCATTGTGGTTTGGCTTAATGCATTCCTTTTTCTTTGTGCACACCTTGACTAATTTCGCGGGTATCTGCTACCTCCCGTCAGTACAAGTACCGGAAACTCTGTCCACCAAGGTTTGGACAGATATAAAGAAATCATCTTGTATTTTTACCTCCTTGGGATTTGACAAACATTATGTGTTAATCTTGACAATTATTTGTTTTCCTTGGTTTTCCCTTTAGGGAATTGCAATTTGAGGGGCTTTTTTCCGGGAGCTGCTTCGTGTGAGGTGGCTCCATCTGAAGATATTGTCAATACAAGGATGCTATATCAGGTAATATTTCTTGTTTCATAGATTATCATTTAGCTGCTGATTTTCATTCTAAGTGACTTTGGAAACTCAATTTTTATTGCACACAAGGAAAATGTTATTGTCTATTAACAGTTAGCAAAAAAAAGGACTTTTATAGAGTGCATAGTTCTTATTAATTAAGTCCTGGATATTCTAATATTCTAATATAAAAGGTATGTATGTGGGTGGGAAGGGGAATATATTATCATGCTAAAATATCCATCTTTCCTTCATATTTGCTAATTCTGGCAACCTTTGCTTCCTGGTGCTTCTTTTTCGGTCGATCTGTACTTTCAACTTTTGTCTATCCATGACTATGTGGAGAAATCAGGAAATGAAGAATGGCGACTATGGTAGATGGTGAATTGAAAACATATTAACAACAATTAACATTTAAATCTTGTTAAAGCCCTTTTTTTGTGGATGAAATGCAATCCCACTTACTGAGTAAATATGCCATCTTTGTTCTCCAATCTCCATGTGCATTAATTCTATCAATTCTGCATTTAAAAGCCAGGTAATATATAGCTGAACCTGGCAAATGGTTGCTAATTTGAGATGCGAGAATTAGGAGTTAGATGTATATCTTTGTTTAAATTACTGCATGATAATGGTGTTTGTTATGAATGTTCCCTCTCTCAATAGCTCATCTTTATGTGTATCCCGGCCTGTTCTTTTGCATTAAATGGATTCGCTTTGTGCAGCCTAGTAAATGGTATTCTGAAGGTGATGTTTAATTGTATTTCGGTGATAGACTCGTAATTAAGTATGTAAGTGGAGGCAGTACCATCTTAGAACATATGCACCAGTAACTGGAAATAAAGTTGAGGCCCTTGCACCACCGACTTTAATCATGGATTCTGAGCAAGAGAGTGAAGGAAGAAGAGATTCAGATGCTACTTTAGATGAAAGCGAAATAGGTTCGTCTAAAAGTTCGGAATATTCTCAATCCATCTCGTCTTTGACATCAGGCTCTTCTTCAGATGATTACATCCAAGTGGATCCAAAAATAGTATTCAACTCTGTCCCATCGGGTGTAGCATCTTCTAAATCTCACTCCGATGCCAAACTTATATCTCAAAGTGATACGTGCCATCAATTGGAAGAATCCTCGAAAACTTCTACAAGTTCCACCTCACAGGTTTCAGATGTCACTCATGAATCTGCATTCCCGACCATGTCACCTACACAATCTCCTTCTATACAGGTGATGGAAAGGCAGGCAGTTTTTGATCCCAATAGAATTCCCTCTTCCGTTTTTGGGAGTAAGGATTCGTCCTCTAAGGAATGGAGCACTGCTTCTAACGAATCATTGTTCAGTATCCACACTGCTGGAAATGCTAGTCCTGCAAGGGATGATATTGTAATGACTGATGGAGATTTCAAACGGTCAAAGAAACGAGACAACTCATGTGCAGCATTAGATAAATATGAAGAAATTCATAAGTCTGGCGAGCCAACTAGGTTTAGGCAGCCCTTTCCAGCTGCAAAAGGAAGAGAATGTAAGGAAAAGATCCATGAGAAAGGAAGGAATGTAAATGCTGTAAACAACCTGTTAGCAGCAGGTTCAGATGAACCAACAAAGAGAGTAGTCCGTTTTAGAGAGGAAATAAAAGTAGGAGACATCAGAAATCATTCTGCTGTCATTGGCCTCTCTGATGGAAATAAAGGCTTTAGGGACTCCTGCACTGCCGTTCGCCATTCTGATGGGAAGGGCACGTCTCCTGTCTTTCCAATGTGAGTAACAATTCTTCTTCTTTGGGTTTCTGTACAGATAAGAATTTTTATCGCTAATTAATTGTTTAATGCATGCATTTAGTTCTTGGATTTCCCCGAGTTAAACAAAGAGACAACCTGCTTATTTGTTCATTAATTAAGCACTTTACATTAATGTGTGAATATATAGATAGATACCATCTAAATTGTGAAAGTGTAAGAGTTCTTTCTTTGTCTTATCTCTAACTTACATGCTCATACATGGGCCATTAAAGACGATTTGAGAGTGTAAACCAAAAACTAAACCACATAAACACCTCTACTAACATAAAGTTGAAATATGCACTTGTACTTTTAATACTATAACTTATACGCAGAGGCGATATCGCTAATTGTATTTGGTAGCAGATGACAGAACAAGGATACAGACAAACAAGGTCCTGGATCATTTCAGATTGTCTGGAAAGATTTGACAGTAAGAATGCATCAGACCATATTTGTAACTGGATATCCGAGTTAAAGATTGCTAAAGATTAATGGATTACAAGCAAAACCTGATGACAAACTTGGCACGAGAAGAAGCTTAAAGTGCATTATTAAATATGGACAATTAACTTAGCTTGGAAAGTATTATGCAATTTCCTGTTAGAGAATCAGTTTGCTTAACAAGCAAAATATCCATACTCTTCTGTACTACAAATCATCTCTCTTTAGTTTATTTACATGCTTATATTTATTTTTGCTTTTCTATTTTCATTTATGGTATAAGAGACCTCAACCAAATAAAGTAGTTTTATTCAAAATAAGGAAACATAGGCGATCAGGTTTTGATGCAACCGGTTTTGGTCTAAATGAGTTGGCGATTGTAGGTTTCTTTGTTCACCTACTCTTTAATGTGTCATGGGATAGTATTTCAGTCCTCTTTGGGTACTATTTGAGTCTATGGGCATGTAAATGAAAGTTCCTACTTCCCCAATATTGTGTTTTTATCTGATATGGAAAGCACTCTCTCTATGCAGAAAAAAGAAGTCTTCTTGGTGGTCATGCTGTTGTTCTTGTAGTAGTGGTTCTTGCTGCTCAAGTTGGCCAAGCTGCTTGTTGAAGTGCTCAGGTTGCTCTTGTAACTGGTTAAGCTGCTCAGGTTGCTCTTGTAAGTGGCTAAGCTGCTCAGGTTTCTCCTTTAAGTGGCTAAGCTGTTCAAGTTTCTCTTGTAAGTGGCTAAGTTGCTCAGGTTGCTCTTGTAAGTGGCTAAGCTGCTCAGGTTTCTCCTTTAAGTGGCTAAGCTGTTCAAGTTTCTCTTGTAAGTGGCTAAGTTGCTCAGGTTGCTCTTGTAAGTGGCTAATCTGCTCAGGTTGCTCTTGTAAGTGGCCAAGCTGCTCGGGTTTCTCTTGTAAGTGGCTAAGCTGCTCAGGTTGTTCTTGTAAGTGGCCAAGCTGCTCAGGTTGCTCTTGTAAGTGGCCAAGCTGCGCAGTTTGCTCTTGTAAGTGGCCAAGCATGCCTGTCGGCTGCTGCAAATGGCCATGCAGCCATGGTGGTTGCTGCAAATGGCCGAGCTGCCAATGCAAGTGTTTAACCTCGCTACGCTGCTGCTCCTAGTGTCCAACTTCTCGTAGCAACTGCAAGTGCCTGACATGGCAAAGCTCTGTGTGCAACTTTTCTGCACTGTAGCTGGGCGTTCTGCTTTGTGGGACTATAAATTATTTGATCTTGCCAGGTATGCCCCCCTCTCTCTCTCTCTCAATTATAGGATAAGTTGGTCTAACTTTATTGAAAATTTCTACTATTGTTTCATGATATTGACATGTACTCGAATGTAATACATTCTAAAGAATCTTTCAGTTATGGTCATTGTAGAGACTTGATAGAGTAATTCTTTTCATCTATGCAGTTTGACGGAAGAGGAACAATGTATGTGAAAAGGATAACCTGAGCACCAGCATACCCATTGAGCTCTGTATTTGCTTCTAAGGAGCATTCCAAAAGCTATTGTGCCTGCCTTTGTTCTTGTGGTTGATGCCCTTCTTGTAATTCTTGCCATCCCAACTCTAGCTGTTTCCTAGGACGTGAAGGCCTAATTCCATTTCGGCCCTCCTCCTACTTCTGCCTCGTTCATTAAAAATGCTTGCCATCCACATGCATAGGTTCCGTAGAATCAAGAGAATTTAGAAGTTTAAGTATGCATAATGTTATCAGCAGCAACAAGCTTGGCAAAATTGTGGAGATTCATAGTAGCTAATCTATAATCTATTCAAGCATTGAACAATGTCCAATATCTTGAATTCTTTTAGTGTAAATAAGTAGGCAGTCGAGCTTAGATATATATTTGTTGCCTCACATTACTAAGTCCATTATTGTGCAACCATTTCTTTCCTTTTTCAAGATGGGAGAAGAAAAGGTGGGAAGAGAGAATATGATGGAGGTAGTGTCCGTGGCGTAGCCACATAAAATGAAGGTGGTCAAGTGAACACCTTTCATTGTAGAATTATATTGTGCATATAAAAAATTATACTACATTTATAGGTTAAAACTATTTTTTACACATGCATATTAAAGCTGAATACCATTAGCGAAATTCTTGGCTTCGTCTCTCGGTAATGCGTCTTTGGATATTATTTGGGGCAAAATTGGGATATTACATTAGTGTTTTGCTATATAGATCTACGGGTGTGTATGGATGATATATTTTTCAACCTTTTTTATGTTTGGTTGGCCAAAATATTTTTGAAAAATAAGTTCCTTAAAAATTAGGATAATGACTACCCTAATGAAAGTAGGCACTACTAGAAATCCGGTAAAAATCGACCAAAAAAACTGACCAACTTTGGTCGGTAATGGCCAATAACCGTCCAAAACGCGACCATTTACGTGTGGACGGTATTTTAGAGGTCGGAAAGGCATTCCGACCAAAGTTGGTCGGAAATTACCGACCAACTTTGGTCGGTCAATTAAATTCAAAAAACAAAACCGACCAAAGTTGGTCAGTTTTTTAATTATGTAATCAAAAGATTCACCATCTGGGAATCGAACTGGGGTCTGTATTGTGGCAGGATACTATTCTACCACTAGACCATTGGTGCATTTTGTTTTAAGACTATCTTTTATTTTATTTATACTCTTTAATTGTATTTTCGCACGAAAATAATCGATCAAAGTTAGTCGGTTTTATTAAAAAATAAAATTACCGACCAAAGTTGGTCGGTTTTTTAAAATGACGGCCGAATTAACCAACCAATTTTGGTCAGTTTTTTTAATATTAATTTTTATTTATTTTAATTGAAAAATCGACCAAAGTTGGTCGGTTTCTTGAAAAATAAATTTCGCGGGACTCAAAAATAGTTTCCCGCATTTTTTCGCCAAAGAAAACCGACCAAAATTGGTCGGTTTCGTAAAAACAAAATTAAAAAATAAAATATTTTGAAAAACCGACCAACTTTGGTCGGTTTTTTGGCCGGTTTTTGCCGAATTTCTAATAGTGAAGGGAAAAAAATTCCATAAGTGGCATTCCACGTCCTTCAATACCCCCACCATCAAGCCCACCCCCTCAACTCCACACACCCTCACCCCCGACCTCAGTCTCCCGACCTCAGTCTCATGCCACCTTGCCATCCACGAGGCCATGACCACCACCCCACCCACCCTAACCGCCCACCTCTCACATACATACATCAAGTTTATTTTAGTAGGAAAAAAGAAAATTGAAAAAAAAAGTTTATTTTAGTAGCTAGTGTATTTGAAGGCCTAGCATGCTAGTTTCCTACTTAGGTATAGTTAGAGCTGTCAAAACGGGCCAATCCAGCCCAACCAAAGTCTCATGGGCTTTTAAATTTGGTGGGCTAGGGCGGGCCGGCCTGTCACATGAATGGGCCTTGAAATAGCTAGCACATCCCAGCCCTAAGAGGGCCGCGCGGGCTAGGGCGGGTCGGCCCTTCAATTTTTTTTAGAAAAAAAAAGTTCTTTAAATCCTTAAATATTTTTTCGTGACATAATCGATTAATCATGTAAATAACTTCTGTTTCCTTAGAACGTACAAAAAACTTGATATTTGACGAGGAATCTCGTAATTCAAATGCAAATTCTCTATATCTCTAGCTCTTCTTTTTTAAAGCTACATGAATATTTTCTTAATACTTTTCTTTCATTTTCTTTAGATTCAGGGATTGCTTCAATAAGTTTATATGCTGAAGTTTTTTAATTTAGGATTAAAATCATTTGATGATTTCATCATTATAGTCCATAAAATTTTTAAAATTTTTGAAATTTGTTAGTGGTCAATTTGTTTTTGTGTATTTAAAATTGATCTTTTTCTATTCTGAAGAGCAGTTTAAATATTAATAATATATTAAAGTAATCCAAACTGATCATTGGCCGCTTAAAGTAATATTTTATTTTGTTAAAAGATTATTGTTGGCCACCTAAAAGTTTTCGAGTTCGTTATTAATTAAGCAAAAGAAAAACTAATTTTGTCATATTACATGCATGTCCAAAATGTAAATTCTAGTTGATACGGAAGGGTAAATGAGCAATCTAGGGTTGAGGAATGAGGATTATAGTTAATAGTTTTTTTAGTTTTTTTTTTTTTTTGTAAATATTAAATATTGTATAGTTCATTAATTTAAATTTAATTAATTTTTGGCCCACGAGCCGGCTCAGGCCCAACATCGGTCAAGCCTCAAGGGTCAACGGGCTGACTCTCAGTTTTAAATGAACTAAAAAGATCTTAGCCCAATCCTACCCAAGTAGCGGGCTAGGTTGAGCTAGCCTCACGGGTCAAACGCATTTTGACGGCTGTGCTTATAGCATGAAACACTTTCTCCGTCCAACTTTTAAGATTCTGTATCCATTTAACACCGTTGTAAAAATGACATAAGAAAAGCATTGTGTTTTTCACTACAACTGCAATTAAACGTGAGGAGTGGATAACAATGGAATTAATTTTTATCTTGTCACATTAAGTAAAAGATATCAAAACCACATGATTAGTTATAATTTTGAAATAATCATGTCTATCTCTCTATGATATCACAACGAGATATCTCGTTGTTGTTGTATCTCTCTATGATATGACACGAATTTATTTTGGCAATATTTTCCTCCTAATCTTAAACTCTATGTCAATTAAACACCGTCATGTGAAATGATACAAGAAAAGTATTTTGATTTTTCCTTAAAATAACTGTTTTTGTTTTTGTCAAATTAAGTAACGAATATTAAATCACATGATTCCATTATAGTTTTGAAATACTCGTGTCTATCTCTCGATGATATGACAAGAATTTATTTTGGCATCATTTTCCTCCTATCTTAAACTCTACGTCAATTAAATACCGTCATATGAAATGATACAAGAAATATATTTTGGTTCTTCCAGTAGTAAAATAGAACGAATGAATATTAACGTTGAAATAAGTTTTTATCTTATCAGATTAAGTAGCAAATATTAAACAATCAAATTTAGTTATTGCTTTAAAAATACTCCTAACTATTTGTATGATAATATGTTGAAAATTTATTTTGGCAACATTTTCCTTCCAATCTTAAAATTTACGGACTAAACATCGTCTTTCATAAATAAAAATTGAACATTCTTCATCGAAAAAATATACTGTGTATATATAAAAACTTATATTATGTATATAGGTGAAAATTATTTTTTATATGTGTATATTAGATCTTAAACACGCTTCGCGAAATTTCTAGATTCGCCCCTGCTATCTAGCACTAAAATAAGATTTTATCTTCTCAGATTAAGTAACAAGTATTACAACACATGATTTTGTCATAATTTTGAAGTATCTGTACCGAATGATTTAGTTATAGTTTTGAAATACTATCTCTCCAATGAAATGACAAGGATTCATTTTGACAATATTTTAGTCATAATCTTAAACTCTATGTCAATTGTACATTGTCATAAAATGACAGAGACAAATATATTGTTTTTTTCCCACCCGTGCAATAAAACGTGAGGAGTAGTTAGCACTTAATTAAGTTTTCCTCTTTTCCAGATTAGGTTGCAAATATTAAACACACAATCTAGTTACAGTTTTGAACTAGATTACGAGAATTTATTGTGACAACATCTCTTAATCTTTTTTTTTTAAAGGTGTGAGGTTGGCAATCTCATCCCATTTTATAAAAATCGTTACTTTTTTAATGAGCAGATAACTATCACACTAATAATTCTGACCATTTTTATCTCACAATTTTTATTTTTATTTTTTATAGTTTTTATCTCAATTAATTACTACTACTAGTTAGTTTCTCAGTAGCATATTTGGAGAATATACCTTTTGTTGCAATAAATTCATTTTTCCTAAAAATTTCGACTCTAAAAAACAGCAAAGCCTATTTTCTCCTTTTTTCTGTAATTATTTGTTTCGAAAATATGGTTAAAACGACACCGTTGTATGTGGAGTACTTATACTTAAAAAGAATGCAATCGTTGGTCGTATCAACTGTTATTCCACGTGGGACTTACAGATTCTGCCACTTGGCAAGCCGCTCAAATAATTTCGAATTTGTTTCTCCTTTTTCATTTTTCCTTTTTTCTGTGTGTGAACTTGATATTTGTTTTAAAACAAAAGATCAAGAGAGCGAAAGTGGGACCTACAGAGCCTTCTAAGTCCACCTGGGGACCCACTGAAGATCTTACTCCAGTATAAATAACACATGTTGTTTGAATAACTAATGTGTTCAATAAAACAAGCTCACTGTAGCAACTCCCTTGAGAAATTAGTCACACAACTCCGTAATAGAAGAAGACCACTTCTTAGTCTTTCTTCATCTATTTTCTTAGTTGCATAAACACACAATCTCTTTTTTTCTTTTTTTGGTTTGTTTTTGAAGTGAAGAAAGATAATTTTCATCATTCTTTTGCTTTCATCGTTCATCCTTTTGCCATTTTTCAAATTCAAGAATCATTTTTTTTTGCTTTTAATAAAGCACCAAGAATTGGTTCTTTGAATCTGAATTTGAAAACTGACTTCCTTTTTGGCTTCTGGGGTTGTGTTCTTGGCAATGAAAAGTGACAAAATGCAGTTGTTGGGCAGAAAGAAGAAACTTGGGATTCTGTTTTCAAGAGCCATGAATTTGTTCTTGATAATGGCATTTGTTTTCTCTTGCTTTTCCTTTTCAGCTTCTGAAGAGGTGGTTTATGAGAAAATGGCTTTGTTGGAGTTGAAGAAATCACTTGGTGATTCCTCTGGCATTCTATCAAGCTGGAAAGCAGACAATTCTAGCTACTGTTCTTGGTATGGAGTGTCATGCAACTCAAATTCCAGGGTTTCAGAATTGAGAATAAGAGGTAATAATACTAATGCTGCTTCTTGTACTAGTAATCCTGAGTTAGCATTGCATGGCTTTGGCATTAGAAGAAACAGTTGCTTTCATATGAATGCTAAACTTGTTGGGAATTTGTCTTCTGTTATTGGATACCTCAAAGATCTTAGGGTTCTATCCCTTCCATTCCATGATCTTACTGGTGAAATTCCTGTTCAGATATGGGGATTAGAGAATCTTGAAATACTTGATGTAGAAGGAAATTTCATTCAAGGAATTTTTTCGAGCTATAATTTTGCTGGCTTGAGTAAACTAAGAGTTCTTAACCTGGGGTTTAACAGAATTGTAGGGGAGTTTCCACCTTCTCTAGCAAAATGTAGGTTTTTGAGTGTATTGAATTTAGCGGGAAACAGAATAAATGATGTCATTCCAGGGTTTATAGGTGGTTTGGAAAAGTTAAGGGTGCTTAATTTGTCGTTTAATCGATTAATTGGGCATGTTGCGCTTAACATGGGGATTAAATGCAAGAATCTTGAACATTTGGATTTGTCATTTAATTTCCTACAAGGGGAGATTCCGCGTGTATTGGGGAAATGTAGTCACTTAAGGACACTTTTGTTGACTTCAAATGCATTTTCTGGTGTTATCCCTTCTGAGCTTGGTAGGCTTCAAAGGCTTGAAGTTCTGGATGTTTCGCGAAACAGCCTTTATGGTTCTATTCCACCTCAGCTTGGAAATTGCCTTAATTTGTCGATTCTCGTTCTCTCAAATCTCTTCAATCTGCATAGAGAGCTGCCATTTGATGATGCATTAGGTGAGCTGAACTTCTTTGAGGGCTCCATTCCTTCAGAGATTACTATGCTGCCAAAATTGGAAATACTTTGGTCTCCAGGAGCAAATCTCGGAGGACATTTTCCCAATGATTGGGGTAATTGTGACAGCCTAAAGATGGTGAATTTAGCTCATAACTTTTTCATGGGAAAAATTTCTGGTTCGTTTCTCCGATGCCATGGTCTGTTTTTTCTTAACATTAGCTCAAACAGGCTCTCTGGATACCTTGATGAAAAGCTTCCTGTTCCTTGTATGACTCTTTTCGATATCAGTAGGAACCTCATGTCAGGTGCAATTCCCCAATATAATACAAGTGTTTGTCCCCGTGATGCCTCATCCGAAAAGAAGCTTATCCAAACTTTCAATCCAGCTTTTGCCTACCTGTCATTCTTAACATATAAAACTTGTTCAGAGAGCCCTTTGCCTTTCCCTACTACCGGTTTTCCAGTGATTCATAATTTTGGTGGAAACAGCTTCACCGGTGGAATCCCTTTACTTCCAATGGTCCATGAAATCTTAGGAAAGCGCATTGATTATGCGTTTCTTGCTGGTGGAAACAAGCTTACTGGATCATTGAATGGGAGCTTATTTGGAAACTGTGATGGATTAGGTGGAATGACTGTTAATGTAAGCAGCAATGAGATTTCTGGTCAAGTTCCTGCTTACATCTGTTCAGCATGCAGGTCTCTCAAATTCTTTGATGCATCCCGGAACAATATCTCCGGGTCTTTTCCCAAGCACTTTGGTCATTGCAAGTCCCTCATTGTACTTGACTTAAGCTGGAACAAGTTGCACGATCAAATTCCGGCTGATCTTTATGACATGAAGAATCTAACTCTTCTAAGTTTGGCTAATAACCAGCTAAGTGGCAGCATCCCTCCTTTCTTTCCTCAGATGCATTCTCTTGAAGTTTTGGACTTCTCATCAAACTCATTCTCTGGTGACATTCCAGAAGGTCTCACGCGCCTGGTAAATTTAACTGTTCTATTGCTCAACAACAATACATTGACTGGACAGATTCCTTCAGGTTTGGAATATTTGACATCTCTTCATGCATGCAACTTCTCATTCAATAATTTATCTGGAGTGTTGCCATCGGATGAGGTGATAAAGCCGTGTAGCTTCATTGGAAATCCTTATCTTTCATCCAAGCCAAAACTCGCCGTTTTTTCAGCACCACCAATGGGCAAACAACCCAATGAGTCACAAAGTTATGCAGCTCCTCCACCAGGGCCCAAGTCTAAAAATGGTAAGAGAGGACTTTCTTCTATTGAAATTGCTGCTGTAGTATCTGCAACTGTCATTGTTTCCGTACTTGCTATCCTTGTTACCTTCTGTATGCACATAACAAAGCGGACAGCAAGTCCTAAAGTTGAGGCCTCTGAATCACCTGAAAGAAGCGATGTTACAGTTTTCAATGACATTGGAGTACGTTTGACATATGATAAAATCGTCCACGCTACCAGAAACTTTAGCTGGAGCAATTGCATTGGAAATGGTGGTTTTGGTTCCACATACAAAGCTGAAGTTTCCTCTGGTCTTGTGGTGGCAGTAAAGAGGCTATTGGTTGAAAGATGTCAAGGAGTTCGCCAGTTCGAGGCTGAGATTAATAGCCTTAAAAGCATAAGTCATCCCAATCTCATAACACTGATTGGCTATTTTGCAAGTGAGGCAGATATGTTCCTGATATATAATTATATCCCAGGAGGTAATTTAGAGAAATTTATACGGGATAGAGCAAGTAGAGTGTTCAATTTTAAAGTGCTACACAAGATTGCTCTAGACATTTCCCTTGGAATTGCTTATCTACATGATCAATGTGTCCCGCGCATTGTCCACCGTGATGTCAAGCCAAGTAATATATTGTTGGACAGTGAGATGAACGCTTATTTGTCGGATTTTGGGTTGTCAAGGATCATGGGACCAGAAACCTGCACAACCACAAATGTAGCAGGAACTTTCGGGTACGTAGCACCAGAATATGCTCTAACGTGTCGTGTGTCAGACAAGGCCGATGTTTACAGCTATGGTGTCGTGCTGCTCGAGTTGCTCTCTGACAAGCGAGCTCTAGATCCTTCGTTCTCTGTGCATGAGAATGGATTCAACATTGTTTCATGGGCAAACATGTTACTGCGCGATAACAAGATACAGGACATATTCTACACCAGTTTGTGGGAGGCGGGCCCGGAGGACAAACTTGTGGACATGTTGCATTTGGCTCTAATGTGTACTACAGAATCCCTTTCTGCCAGGCCGAGGATGAGGCAGGTCGTCGGGCAATTGAAGGAACTTGCACCACTTGTGCGTTAGCTAGCTAAGCAGTGGAGATTCTGACTTCATCCATCAAATAATTAGTGAAAGTAACTTAAGATCGACTATTTAGTTTTCTTTTGCTTTATAGTTAGTTTTAACTACAGTTTGGCTCATTGGAAAGGTGTAGCGATTTTGCCCCCCGTAACTGTATATTATGATGGATGAATGACAATTTATAGTTTATATACCAATACCATGATCTGAGGATCACCATATTTCTTGTGTCAAGTCATTGAAAGCCACATTTTTGGCAGGTTTATTTGGACGTAAAGCAGAAAAAATGGAGCTTTAAAGTGTTCTGAAAGGAAACATTCAATAAAATAGCCAAAATCAGCAAGTCATAACAAGCATAGCTTATTATAGCTGATTCTAATTACGTTGAAACTGAGGTTTAGTTGATTGCTAAGTCCCTTAATTCCTTTCTTGTTTTAAATAAACATCGATTCCAGGTTCAAACCCCAGAGGCCAGTGGAGTCGTTTTAATATCATCTTTTTCTTCTAACCCCAGCTCTCCCAATATTTTGTTTCTTCTATTTTTGAGTTTTGATTTTTCGTTTTCTTTAGCGTGTTCTCCCTCTACCGCCCAAAATCCTCATATTTGATTGGGTATTTGTGATTCTTGTTGGAAACATCATTTTTAAGCTTGATTGAGTTAATTT